>JAYRBW010154042.1:0-14109 GCA_036023295.1 Invenusta paracnida | reverse complement strand
AAGGCTAGATTTGTTCGTGTTCAACTTATGGGAAGAAATCCCTTGACTCTGTGTGAAGTTCAAGTTTATGGAAAACGCAAGTTATAATTAATATAATTTGTGCATTTTAAATGATTTGGAATTGTTATTAATAGCCACAGTGTTGATTACAATTCAATATATGCTTTAGACTAAAAAACTGTAAAAAATTAAATTCGTTTAGACCATAATTATATAATACGTCATACATTTTGTACTATTTAAAACATATACCGTTGTTGTGCTTAAACCGATACTTATTATATTTTAATATAAAGTAAAAGTTGATCTATAACAATTCACAAAAACATGTCTTAATACAGTATAGTTTTACTATTTATAGAAATTAGAAATATAATTTATTTGTGATTCTATATAAATAATTGTATAATTGTTTTTATTATAAATTATAAAAAAGTACTCTGGGAAGATGGGAGTAATTTACCTACTACTTAAATATTTCTGTTTTAAATGTTAGTCTTTTCTGAATATGTTACGTACGGATGGAGAACTCATTTTTTTATAGTTATGGTATTTTAAGCGTAATTTTATTTAAAGCTTAATAATATATTTTTAAAATTTAGATAAATTATAAAACAATAGTTTAATTGATTTATTGCCTCAACTAGTTTGACAAATGTTTCAAACTAAAAGATATTGGACTATTTTCTTTAAATAAAACGTATCAAAATATAATTAAAACATGTATTTAAACTATTCAATGAACACTCTAAATGGTTTTTTGCAGGTAAACAAAAAAAACTTGAAACGTATGAAAAGTGTGGACCTAAAGGAACTTGCGCTCTCTTTGTCCAGAAATCCATGAACTATAGAAATGCCAAAAGTTATTGCCGGCGACGCAAGAGATTCCTCATCTCGATTCATAGCCATCGAATCAGTGTGAGTAGCATATAACGTGTTTTATTGGACGTATTAAAGAGCAATGTTAGCACATCAAATAATGATATTTTAAAATATATTATTAACATTGATTATACATGCTGTAGAAGTGTAGTAAACATCGTCAATTGCAAATGACATTTACTGATATTATTACTGTTAAATAAATTTTTGTAATTGAGGACTACAGGAAATCAATTTCCCGTAGTCCTCGTTTATAATATTATTTATTATAATATTGTAATCATGTTTAGAATTAGAATATATTTCATTATATAAAAAATATCTCTGCTCATGTGATATTATAATTCCATTCTTCTTCCATATTTAAATTATGACTTTCTTAAAATCAAATAAGTAAATTATTAATAAAGTTTGTAATTTCATATGTTTACTTAAAACTAAGGAATGTTATAATTATATGTTTATTCGGATACGTTAAATATTTAGACACTCATTTATACTGTCTTGTTCAGAATTCGTTTTGGTTTTTACTGTTTTGATATATGAATTTCTCTATGATGTAGATATCAATGATTGTTATGATTGAGATAATTATCAATCTATTTCTCTATGATTTTTATAATTGACATTTTTTTAGCAGTAATTGTATTACACAAATTTTGATTTTTGATTGTTGGTTACAATGGTGAACAATTTAACTTGCAACAAAAAGTGAGGGCTATTTGTTACTACTCTGTTACTTTTAATGCCACTGCTGTATCAAGACAGTTAAACGTAGACTATTGTGAAAGTAGCTTTGCTGCCACAAATAAACTGGGCGATAAACAAGCAGTTCAATGTGATAGGCAGCATCGTTTCAAAGACCACAGTAGAAGACCATGAAATGTAAGGACAGATGCAAAAAAGGAGCCCATAAGGCAACAGATATACAACAACAATAAGGTTTGCGTAAGTGTTGCTTCAAGATTTATTGAATGCATTGCAAATGAAGGAAAGAATTTTGAATATTTGTCTTAATATGACTTACATTATTTGTTGTATTGTTTTTACAAAATACATTAGTCATTACTATACCTAAAAACATATATATTTTTCATATATAAAATATTATTATTTTTGATTAATCGATTATATATTTTTGTCCGGATAGTATTATTTAATACCTTTTGTTGTGGTTGGCTAAATTTGCTCTTCAATAAATTTTAATCGTTGTAATTAATAATTTTGGTATATTAATAAATTGGTCTATAATAATGGTCTATTGATAAATATCGCAATAACTTTGACACACGCTATCACTTATGAAATGTATATTATGATTTGTTAAAATTTGAGAAAAACGTCATAAGTATTTAGAAAAATGTTAATTCGTAAAACACTACAAATTTATATTAAAAAAATTGAAATCTACATAAATATGTTTTTTAACAAAAAACGATAATAAAATATAAAGTATACATTGAATGTATTATAACCTAATCAATAGTCAATGAATAGATTATTTTGTATCAAGTAGATATAATATTTTGATATAATATAATGTTATACTTAGGATTTAAATATAACCCGTAGATTTTTAACATTAAAAAGAACATACCTTCCAACACATTACATACAATTATATATTTGCCTTGCATTCAACTACATATATTCAGTTTATTTTTATTCATTTAACCTTTACCATTTATATCGAGTAAATGCTCACCTTTTCAACTTGTCCCTTTAAACTAATAATCTCATAAAATGACATTATTTGCACCAATTGCTGCAGAAGCGTTGGCTTGTTTATAACTCATGTTTATCGATCATTTTCAGGAATGGATAACGAAGACAATCGCTAAATTGGGTGGCGGTAATTGGTGGATTGGTTTGAATGATATGGGAACTAGTAAACATTACAAGTGGGCTGACAATACTGTATACAATTATGCGTAAGTGTAAAAACATGTTATGTATTATGTAGTTTTTTTGTTTTAATTTATTTGCAATTTACTTTTAATTACGAGATTTGCCTTTGAAATTTACTGAATAATTTCAAATTCATTTTAATCCTCCGTTTTAAATGTTATACAAATGAGAGGAATAAAATTGTTTTGAACAGTTACAATATACTCCTAGATTAGTTGGTTAAAAACTTTGTAAAATCAGTTATAGTATCCAAAACGAGTGAATGACTCCTCCGTCTCCAAAGAAATCAATTAATACAGAAGTAAATATGATTTGTATAATAAGGTGATCGCAGCAGTTTGCGCTTAGCTGTTATATTAATTATGAATTCATTAAATAGTATCTTCTACATAAAAGCAGTTATATAAAACAGTTTGTTGCATCATCATTTACGCAGTTATTTATTCATATAATAAGTTAATACGTATACTTCATTGACTATCTAAATATATTGTATGTGATGTAGTTATACATATTAATATTAATTTACTAATTTGAAGAGAATCGATTTTAATTGAATTGTAATATATTTTAAACTAAGTTTCAAGACCTTCATATTTAGCGTTATATGGCTTCATTAGCGTTTGTGTTAATATCGAATACTTGTTTTTCACTGTATATCCGAGCACAGCAACTTCAAGCGGGGTGAACCAAATAACTACAAAAACAATGAAAAATGTGTCCATATTGTATCGCGTGCTGGCCAGTGGAATGACATTTCTTGTCAAGCTAGAATGAACTTTATTTGCGCTTCTCGTCCCAAACTTCCTCCTATCCCGAAAGATGAAAGTAAGTGTTTCAGTAAAATGTATCCTTCTCAAAATGTAGCATTTCATATTGTATTAGATCCTCTTGTAACGTTTTTCTTACCATGAGGGTTTGTGTTTGGTATTAACTGTATATGAGGTCGGAATACTACATGCATAAAATGTATAACTATATACTGTAATATTATTTCTAAATAATAATATTGTTCGAATAACATAGATTGATTGTTGGTGGTGTATAATGAAAACAAAATACGTGTAAAAATATATTGTGTACCTATATTTAAAATAAAGTTTTAAATATGAAAAGAAATCCATAAAGACGAACATGTTTTCGTATTACTATACTTTTCAATTGTACGTTAATATAAGGTAGAAATAATTAGAGGGAGAATAAGACTGTATTAATAAAAATATATTATATGAATAAAAAACATGTACAACATTTATGTATCTTACAAAAGTAAAGCTTTCAATAATACAACGACATTTGTGAGCACAGGTTACATGTTAAAAAGCGGAATATTTATCGTCACCGTAAGATTTTCTATTTAATTATTTAATTAATCTGAGATATATTGTCTGTAAATTGTAAATTATATTTATAATGAAGTATAATAAAGACATTCTAGAATACTGCTTGCTGTATAGAGACCGAAGAGCATAATATATTCATAATCAGGTGTCTTGTCGTGATATTAAATACAAGCTATAAATATGCCAACACCTCAAAATATGTACATATGCACGAATAATTATGTAGCAATGAAGGAAACCTCAGTTTAATTTCCGCAACTAAATATTGTTAATATAATAAATAAAATGATTCTATACATATTTCATTTAACAGTTAGCTAAAAAGTTTATGTCATACATTAAAATCTAAATTTAATATATTTTCTAAACATTTAGATAAAAATAATTTCAATATATTTATGATTTAAATGTTTTAAAATATAAAAATGTATGTTTTAAATCATGTTTATGGGGAGCCTACTAGCTCGTTATTATTAAAAGTTTAAGCTGAGTATCATCTGTATTTTTGTTTTAGTTTTAGTTCGAACTTATGCTCAATGTTATATTTTATGAATGCTATGTATATATTCTTAGCTTTTTTAACTAGATCAGCATTTATTAACACTTCAGAGATATAATGTAAAATATACATATATAGGTACTATATTTCATGTTAATATTGACAACTTAAAAAATATATATTATTGAAAACGTAAACTATATTGTACAAATCTATATAATAAAATCTATATAATAAAATTTAACCATCTAAAATCTAGTATACAGTTTTTCATGACATATTTTTACAGAATTAATCTGTCGCTGTGGAAATGCCTGCTATCGATTTGTTAAGAAATCCATGAATTGGCAGCAGGCCAAGTCGTACTGTCTGGGGAAAAGGATGAATCTGGCTTCTATTAACAGTGACCGAGAGAACGTAAGGAACAACTAAACATTTGTGAATAATATCTGTAACACATAAACCAAACAAATACATTAAATTTACTGAAAATCATCTAATTCCAAATGTCATATTCGAATATTTTATTTTTATAAGACTATAAATAGATTTAAGAAAACATAAGTTTGAAAACATATGACAAATTTATTCAACAAATGTTGGTATCCGCCACAGCATGCCTTTTGATATATAAAAGTTCAGTAGTTTGTTAAATGTTTGAATATTTGAATATTTAATTTAAGAAACAATAGTTGATCTGTCCCAGTTAAAGCAAAATAGGGCAATATACGTATAACTATATAAAATAGGAACTTATATTAATAATTAATTTTCTTTTAAAACATATATTTAAATCCTACAAGTTAATCACAAGTGAAGTTAAAATTTTAAATAAAAACGATACATTTTAAATGTTGTAATAAATTCAATAATAAAATTACGTTTACAAAACTTTTAAATGTATTTTAGTTTGTTTATTACATAATTAAATAATTCATTTTCACAAATAATGGCAAACAATAATTAATATTTCAATGCGTATGAATAGGTAGAAATCTAAATAGTTAATTATAAAATATACTGACCTCAATGCTGTGGTTACATTATTCAATGGAGTTACATGTAATAACATTTTTGGAAAATATAACGGATTAATTGTTTTCAAATTTACTCGTCTGTTTATATTTCTGTTCGGCTTATGTTTTAGAACTGGGTGGCCCGTCAAGCACGCAGAATATCCGGAAACTTCTGGTGGATCGGTGTCAATGACTTGAGACGGGAAAAGCAATTTAAAAACGCGGATGGCTCTTCCGTCCGATTTACGTGAGTTTAAACCTGAGTAGTAGTACTTCTAATTATGTTAATAGAAATTACCAGTTTTACTTTTTATAGGTGAGGACAGGTGAGGTGAGCTATAGTTTAATCATATATATATGGTTTTCAAAATACGTGAGAGATCAGCACAACCACGTCACATTTGATTACCAAAAAAACATTGACATCTCATATACATAATTACTGCTAAATTAGATTGCTCGTATATTATTCTAATAAAGGTTTTACATACACATTGTTGTATGTATTGTAAAAGTTAAAGCTTCATTTTTATTTTTTATTTATTGCGTAAATAAATATCAAACTATCAAAGCTCTGATGAATTGTTTTATTGTATCCGTAAAATGTTTTCTATTTCTAGCCTTACGTGTCCCACAGAAAATATTTTACTAATAGCACTGTAGTTTTCTTAAATAATCCAATTTTTCAAAGACATAGCTTTTGGTGTACTTGCACCTTTCACAAGGCATTTTTGTTTTTTAAAACAGAGTAGTTAATTATTTAAATGTTTAATAACTTTCTCAAAGATAGAAGTTGATATCCAGAATTGAGAAAGTATAATCCGGGTGGAATTCAAAAACTGTCTTAACTCGAGGAGCTCCTTCGGATCATGAGGAGTTCATCTATAACTTGAAAATAATTGTATAAAATTAAAAGAAAATACTACGAAAAATGATTATAAGTAACCTGACTAAATTAAATGATATTTTTTACGATCTTTTATTGTTGTTTCAAGAAGATTCGTTCTGGTGGTTATTAATTGTATTAGTTTTATATAATTCGCTTTTGTGTTATAAAGTTGTTAAGCAATATTTTACAACATATTTCTAATATTCAAATTGCAAATGAAATTATTTATTAAATGTGTACAATTTTAATATGAATATTATACTTTCGTATGTTCCGGATGCCTTTTTCACGAATTAAAATATGTCAATAATTTTAAAATACACCATAATTTGCATCCATAAATACTAAAATATTAATTTACGGTCTCTCTCTATTTATGTTTCCTTCAGTAAATGGCTTCGGCATCAACCAGACAACCATGCCAATCGTGAAGACTGCACCCATTACGGTCTGGTCCGTAGTAAATGGCATATGTGGAATGACCATCAATGCTCAGTGAGGGCTCATTTCATCTGCAAGTCGGGCAAAGCATCTTCGAAACACTGCAGTTAGAAATTGGATATGCAAATGAAACGTTATCAACTATTTTACTACTACAACTAATAGTAGTATGATAACATTTATACTAAAATATCTTATATTTAAAAAAACATTTTCAACACTATTTATTTATGGCTTTTGGAATTACTTGTTCTCTGTTGGTTGTCAAATATTTATTATTGACATATTTTAAAAATTAAAGTTCATAATGCATTCAACTGTTCCTTTTTTTCAAGTTGGTTTGAAAGTTGCATTATCGGGAATCGCCAATAAATAAAATATTTGTAGATTATGTAAAGCATAACATGTGTGTAAGGTTTGTTTCAAATAATATAATACATTTTCATGTTTCGTGTATTGCGTCAGAATAACTTGATTTATCTACGTTTTTAATTTATACTGATACCTACAGATGTTATATTTATAATTCGGAATCAAAAGTGCGCATATACATTGACTTAAAATTAATTCGATAACTATTAATTAGAATGAATTAATCTGAATGTATAAAGTGCTCGTATTTTTAATGAATATCGGTAGTATTCTGCATTAAATACAATGGAGCATTTTCTGTACTAATGCTATGTTGAAAACAATTATGTATTTGTAATAATAATATGCTCATTTCAGATAAAACTTTCTAAAGATCCTAAAAGTTAATTTCAGTATCGTATTTTAAATATAAAACTTGTAAACAGTCTATTATTAAAACTATTAGTTAGCTTTTTTATCGATTTATCTTTGAATTTCTCTAAATTTTAAAAATTGGTTATTATTCAACTACTAAATTGTTCATTGTTATATACAAGTATTTGACTCACGATCCGATTGCGTTCATACAAAAATTAAAAGCGGTACATTAATTTATGTACTATTCTTAAGCAATACTTCAATCAACAGTTGTTTTATTTTATTTATTTTTTAATGAAAGAATCAATGTAATTAATGACTTAATATTTACCTATTTGAAACACTTAAGTATCACATAGGAGTCAGGTTAGATATTAAAATAGTATAACATTTTAAATAATTAATTACTAAGAAGGTTTATTGTAAATATAAACAATTTCGAAACAAATTGCTTCAGCGATAAAAGATAACATTGATATATCATTTTATAAAAAGTAGGTAACAGTTAAAGAGCAATTAGATGAATATGTTAAAAAATTCAAAGCAAACATTATCGTTAACAGACTGTATTATTAGCAGTTAAGACAAAGCAGATTTACACAGGTTATAAAAATTGAAAATTCCGCAGCGTTTTTAATTAAAAAAGTATTTTCTTATTATTCCAAGTGTTCCACATATGGAAAAAGAAGATATACACTCACAGAAGAATCTAAGCAGCTGATGAAAAAAATCACAATTTTTATAATTTTCGGTCGCGAATTAAAAAATTAATAATTTTTTATTAATACAATGTTGCTTTTTAATTCAAAGTCATGTTTACACACTTTTGATCACAAGCAAAACAGAGTTTTATCATGAGCCGTCCAATGACTGTGAACAATATGTTTTATAATCGAAAAAACCACTTAAATGTTATATGTATAAATTTTGTAAAATAAGTACTCATAATATATATTTCTATGCGATTATATAGGAAGTAAACATAGAAATATTTCGTATATTTCATTAGTTCATATGATTTGATCTTAATTTAAAATTAAGGAAAATTATTATTTCGTAGCTATTATTGTCATTTTTTTTCTGAAGTAATTTAGTCAAGAATGCAAGAATAGCGATATTTAAAATATAATCTATGCATATTTGTCAGTAGTAGAAGATAGCTATTAATAATGCTCACAGCCACGTAGGTTATCTATAGATAACAACTTATACATTGTTGCGCGAATTATACGATTCTTAATTGGGAATTGAACCCAAGTCTTCTTCACTGAGAACTCTGGCTAATAGTCGCGACAAATGCTTGGTATTTATTAATCTGCATACAGAAGCATACAGAGGAATACGTATTATATAAAAGGACGGACAAATTATTGTAGGAGCTAAAAAAAGTTGACCATCGACTTTTAAATCAACGTAAGTTATGTAATTTTTAAACAATCTTATCTGACATTTTGCACATATTTTATATAAGGTATCAACATCAGTTTTCCACTACTTTGTTTCTGTAACATTCAGGGGATATCGTAAGAGGGACAAAATTGGGAATACTATAAAAAATAATGACAGTTTATATAAATGTAACTTAAGCGAGACTATGTATTGTATAAGCATGTCATCACATAAGAAACTTATATTTGACATTATCAAGGAAAACAAGAAAAAAATAACTTTAAAAGGTTATTCTTTTCTAGTTGTCCTTGCTATCATCAACTTGTTTTTATATGCATAAATATACGCAAGGCCTCCTTCGTATATAAAGGAGGCATTGGTATACATCTTGAGTGAATTTAACAACTATTGTTATAAACCATCGTCTTTCGAAATACTAATGGGGAGTAAAACTGTCTAACTCAATGATAGGGCAGTATATCGGTATAGCAAGAGATGTCATTCATACAAATATTATGTGTAGTATGTAAACAAAAGTGAATGTGAATGTTTCGACAAAATTTATTGTTTAGAGAATTATATAGTTGATTGTCCAACATAGTTTTCGAAAAGAAAAATCGAATTAGCGCTAACATTAATTCGATTTTCAAACAAAAAATATATTCTTAACTAAATGAATAAATCAAAAATGCTTTTTTGGCTGAAACATTGTAAGCTATTATCTTTCATCCGGACCCCTTGACAGGACCCCTTAAATGCGGAGGTGTAAAGGGCAAATGGTGCTACTGAGGTATCATAGCACCGCATGTTGAGCAAAACACCCTGAATACAAAACCTTTACTGAAACATAGCCTATTTTCAGCGAAAGAGCAGTTAGCAATTGAGCATGTAACTCTAGCAATGTATTTGTTTTTAGTAGTTACCCAAGGGTGTTTCGAATGATTCTGATATCGAAGTCGTGTCTGCTGATCCTATCGCATAGAAATGGACTTTAATGGACCCATAATGGACTTTAAATGGACCCATAGACTTTAATATAATAACTAGACTGGGTTGCTATCGCTGGTGACGCATGATCTTAAAGCGCACTTGCTTTAAAGCGGCAGGGTGAAACTTATTTAAAAGCGGTCTTATCCTAAAGCAACCTTGCGTAATCGCGCACCTTATATGTATATGTTATAGCGGTCTTCTATAAGAACGCAATGTATTAGTAGCGGCACTTTCCAAGATAATGTGTGTATTTATAATTTGAGGGTTTGAGTATAATATACAAACTAGACTTTTATTACTGACTTACAAATATATTGGGTACCATTTCCGTATGAGTTACGGAATTCCTTACTAAATCTATTTACTTTGAAGTGGTAAATGGAGTTAAGGCAATGGGGTTTCCGAGTGAAAAATATAGGCATATTTTATCTATTTATTAAATTATATAACTATATTTAAACCATATAAGATGAAGTTTCCCTCCTCTATGTGGAAACAATAATATAAAAACGTACCAGTGGATTACTAAATAACATGAAAAGTTATAATTTATAATTTAAAAAGAGAATTAAGGCCGTCATTTTATTTTTAAGACTGATTTTTTTATCTTGATTGAATAAATGTAGATGAATATATATGTATACTTGAGAAATGCTTGTTTCAGAAAAAAAGCTTTGTTAATCTAGATATAATAGAAAATAATTATTTTATTTATAAATCAACAATCATAATATGTCATATTATATATACATTGCCTATAATCATTTACTGAGTTATGCGCAAATAATTTGCTATACTGTATATGGGCTAATTAAACCTAAAGGTTTACAGACCTTATCGAGCCCACCTGAAGTATCAACTTTTAATACTAATTTAAAAAATTAATTATGAAAAGGAATAATTTTTATTTTAAATTCTTACGCAAATGCAATCCGATTTATTAAAAAATGTATGAGTCTATCAGTATTTTTACTCATTATAAATATATGTATCTTCATTATTTTATAATCACTATGTAAAAGCTTATAATAAACTATAGATATAGTCTATTAGCAGTGCACTACCACTGTATTTTGTAAACGTATATTATAATAACCTCTGGTATTCTGATGGGTGGACTACCTGTCAAATTTGTAAATATTTGCATCCCAAAGAATTTGTACTCCAATTTCTAGTATGTATATCCCAGCGCTTTCTACCACCCAGACAAAACGAAACTCCGAAATTAAAACTACAGTGAATTACCGACTGTGATACGTCTAGTTGTTTTATTTAAAGTCTATGGTATCTCCAGATAGACTGGCAGATTTATAGAGGGAGGGGGCTATCTTGGCGGATTTCGGTGTGTCTCTTCTGTTGAGAAACAGACGAGCCGATGAAAGATGCCGGGGGTAGACATTGAGAGTTAGGAAGTTTTTGAAGTTAGTGAAATGCAGTACTTTGACTTCGATATGACCAAAATTCGGTTCTTACTACATCGGTAGTATAGGTACTATGCGCTCTCTATAACTCCACCGTAAGGAAAACCTTACTTGCCACAAAGAATTTACTTCAGAATAAATATATCAGTGGAATTCTTTCCTTGTTTGTAATTTATATTTGCGGATTTTACCTATTTTAGTCACACGGTTATTGGCAGTTGTTTTATATTAGCTACTGATGATGTTATCTACCTTTTGTTAATCGCTTGTTTCCATCAACTCTTTTCAGTAATTTATTATGCTAAATTATTATAAATTGTAACTAGGATAAGTATAGGTGGAGCGCGAAAACAAAGAATTTGCGCTCCCCCACATCTGCCCACTCCCCCTCTACCTACTCAATTGTGCCAAGTGTGTGGTGTATAAGTGCGTGTGTGTATATGGCGCCAAATTGAAATTTAAAAGTGCGCAAGAATTTAAAAAAGTTAGCACGCTCGCCATTTCAATTTAAATACGCAGAAAATTGTTTAATTACGGAAAGATTATGTAATTATCTGGGATAAAAATTAAAAAAATGTAATCGCGCAAAAATTAAAATTGCAAAAAAGTGGGAATTTTTAAGATTAGTTATTAAAATAAAACACGTTCGCGCATCATTTAAACCGGTATGGCAGGAAAATGACGTGGCTATTGTGAGCACCGATTAAAAAAAGTAGAGTAACGATTGCCATATAATCAATGGTGTAGATTTTGAGTATGGTATTTTCTATTCAATCAGAGTATTCCTTATTGAAAGTGGGCATCCAATTACTATTGCTTAAACTCCTAAAAAAGTAAAAAATTTGAGCAGACCATATCAATTCATAAGGCTCCATCTCATCCGGAAGCAATCTTTAAATTAATACCGGTCTGGTGCATTTTAGAAATTAATAAGATCTACATTTCAAGCGTTCACACGCGAAATCTAGTTCTTATTGAATAATAGTTTGTACGAGGTGATTGTTAGTTCACTAAACTCATAGATAATGCCAAAAATGTATGTTAAAAATTCTCTAAAATCTTAAATGATTTCATAAGTACCATAAGTAAAAATAACAAGTTTATCCATAGAAACACATATTCTATTTTAACAAGCAGGATATCTCACTCCAGCAGTTAATGTTTACATAACTGCAGAAGCATTAGTAAATATCTCTTCGGAAAACCTGGCATCATCAAAGTTAAAACATATACATAGATATCTGGTATCTCAGTTAAATCCATGTGTCATCTCCTTCGTCTCCAAATAAACGTCCATTGAATGGCGTGGGTTGATGTACTTTAGGGTACACCAACGTATATGGTACTGGTACTTGTGGTATTGACACATGCCAGTCTGGCGGTGATGAATGTTGCTCTGGTGATTCTGGTGGCGTTGGCATTACCTGCTTGTCAGCTCTCATAATATAGTGTGGTACATTCATGTGGCGTAGATCATTTTCAAATTAGTACCAACCATTTGGTGGTGCTTTCTTTATTCTGCCATCGACAGTATACCACACTAAGTCCAAAATGTCTCGACTTTGTCGCCATCCAGATAAAAAAACGGCCTTGGTCATCCCATTTTTGCATTTGAAGAAAACTTAGAAGCAGATTACACTTGCTCGACAGTGTTTTCAAACGTGTCAACTGTCTGTCTAAATAAATTGTCAGACTGTTGTGCATGTGCAGGTGCAGGTGCAGGTACAGGTTGTGGAAGTGGACTTATGAGTAATTCAACTGCTTCTTCCTCTTACAGAGACGATGCCTTGCAGCTTATTTATATCTGCTTTAATTAACTGAAGAAGATAAGCAGTAACCATGCTACATGAGATTTACTTCAGAGGAGGCAATCAAAGAAATCAGGTGGATCTACAAAATCAAGTGAATGCAACTGTCGGCAAATAAGTAGAGAAGGGGGGTGGGCTTTGATGAAGAGAATACATAAGAAGAGGAGAACTAAACGTCTGACGAGAAGAATTAATGAAACACTCAACTCTGTTATGGCTATATCTTAACTCTGCATGATGATGCCTGATTATCCAAAGATTCAGTTACAAATGCTTTTGCTGTGATATAAACGTTAACAGTTGGAGTGAGATATACGGCTTGTTATAACAGAATATATGTTTATATCAAAAAACTTGTTATTTTTTAATGGAAAATGCCATACTCGAAATCTACACCATTGATTATATGGCAATCACTACCTTACTTGTTTAAATCAGTGCGTGTATGCTAACACTAGCCACATCATTTTTCTGTCATACCGGTTTAATTGATACGCGAAATTGATATATTTAATAACAAATCTTTGAATTCCTACTTATTTAATAATTTAATTTTGTATGATTACTTTATTTATTTTTTAATTGTTCCCGCATAATTATATAATCTTTCCGTAATTCAACAATTTTCTGCGTATTTAAATTTAAATAGATCGCGCAAAATTTTTTTAAATTCTTGCGTACTTTTAATTTTAAATTTTGCGCTATATGTACACACGCACCTATACACCCACCCACTTGGCGCAATTGAGTGTAGTAGTAGGGAAGGAGCGACTCGAGAACAAAGACCCCCCCCC
>JAYRBW010154031.1:0-14110 GCA_036023295.1 Invenusta paracnida | reverse complement strand
TGTCATTCAGAATGTCGTTTATGTACAAAGTGAAGAGTTTGGGAGACAGGACCACTCCTTGGAGAACACCATTCTTGAAAGATTTAAAGCTGCTTTCACTGCCATTGAACTCGACTTATGATGCTCTACCACTGAGGAATTCTCGGATCCATTTCACCATGCACACTGGAAGGTTGTTGCTAATGAGTTTGGAGATGAGCCCATCCTTCCAGACCTTGTCAAAGGCTTTAGAGAAGTCAAAAAGGACCATGAGAGTTCTTTTGCTTTTGGATGTTGTGCCTTTGGTGTTGAATCCATCTAATACTCGCTGCTGAATTTTGTTACATGGTCTTCTGTGTTTTGCCAGCTTCTGAATTCCGCTTGATCAGGAACTATGGTGTTGTCTTTTTCGAGTTGCCAGTTGAGTCTGTTGAGGATAAGTCTTTCCGCTAGCTTGCAGATATTGCTAATTTGCTATTTGCAGTTAGGCTAAAGGGTCTGTAAGATGATGGTTGGGCTGAGTCTTTACTGTTTTTCAGAATGGGGATGATCTTGGACTTTTTCCATTTGTCTGGTATTGTGCTAGTGATCCAGGTTTGGTTAATAAGATCTAGAATGGTTTTGCGCCCTTTGTCATCCAGGTTGATGATCATCTCATTGGTAATATCGTCGATACCAGGGGTCTTTTCAGCTTTGAATTTTCTTATGGCAGTTTGCATTTCAATGAGGTTGGATTCGCTACAGGTGTCAAATTTTTTTTCTTCACAGCAGGTTTCCATTATTTTCTGGTCATTCTTTCAAAATGCTTGTCATTAGAATTGATTTTACCTTCTTTGACATACTGTTGGATTAGGTGTTCAGTTTTCTTCTTTGAGTCATGACTTCCTTTTATTGCTGGGTTCGATTTAGAGCTGTTGTTATTACCCATGGCTCTGACGACTCCCCATATCTCTTTGGGTGTAGTGTTCATATCGAAGCTTTTGACTTTGTCTGCCCAGGTATCTTGCTTTTCTTTAAGGATGATTTCTTTAGCTTCTCTTGATTTGTTAATCCACATGTCTTTCTTAGCTGAGTCTTCTTCAGCTTCTTTTCTGGCTTTGTTTCTTTCGTTCACTGTTTTCTTAATAAAATTCGTTTTAACTGATGGGACATAGGTACTGTATAATGTTTATTATTATTATTTATATTTATTTGCAGCATATTTATATATATATATATATATACCGATATATATTTACATATATTTATTAATCTGCTTGAGCTAAGTCTGCGATGAAACCAATACTTACTATTCCAAACAGAGTCTGGTGCTATGAATAACCTATATAATCCAAGTTACTTGTGAACTAATTGAAATTTACATTAGATCTATTACCTGATCTTTAGCGTAAAAAATTAAAAAAAGTATAGATAAAAATATGAGGTATACAAAAGATTTTCAAAACGAAAATACTAATTTTACATGTGAGTATATTTGACGTCTCCATATACACAGATAACTTTTCGCGTCGTATATTAAAATATTATCTAATTTAATAGTTGTTGTTTGTACAGAGCTGCCAAAAATTGGCAATGCACACTCAGGTAGGTATTGTTCACAAATAGAATTTCTTAAATCTCGATGATCGAGAAGTGCCATACCCTTTAAATATAGAAACGGTTTCCGCTTTCAGGTAGTCATAAATATATACCATTGTTTTTACTTGTATAACTGTAAAAATTATCTGATTTCATTGATATATATATATACATATTATGTACCGCTTCCACTTGACCATAGAAATGTTTCGTTTTCTCTTATAATGCTGTAAATTTGTATAACTGGAAGACACCTTCTCATATGACGGTGACGAGAAGATTGTTGTGAATAACTGACCTTTCAAGAATTTCTTAAAATTGAAAATATATAGTTAAAACCTAGATATCCCTAATAACAGTATTACTAAAATGGAACAGATATAGAACAATATCTTATCTATATTCTGAAAAACTAAACAAATTTATATTTAATTATATTCTACTATCGAGAAATCGGGTTTGTGTGTTGGCCGAATACGCGAACGGCTGATCTCTGGCTGGATGGCGATAGCCAATCATAGGAGTTATGATAGCCATTATCAGCATTATAGTAATGAACTACAATATTGCTTATAGTGACGTGGCAGCCTTAAATTATTTTATACGAAAGATATTTTCCTATTGCATTTTTGCCTTTTGAACTATGCGGAGGTATTGCTAAATGTATTTTTTCCATTTTGTTTTGGGTCCTGGTACCTAATGTTTGACTCGTCTATAAAACGGCCTTTTTAATTTTTTATTGAGCCTTTTGATCTCTTTTAACAAAATAAATGCGTAATCTACTCATCGTCTATTGTTTATGTTTTTATTAGACGGTTATTCCAGAACTCAGCGATGGTACACGAGTAGTTGATCTAGACAAACGACGAAGTTTCGTGACGGGGGAGAGTTTCTATGGACAGGACATTCTTCCTAAGCCTGTGGTAGGTTCCGTTTTATTTATAGATAGCCTCTTATGTTTTTTATATGCATTTTTAAAACAAAAAATACTGTATGTGCTTTTTATTTTATTATGTCATTATTTATACTATATATAAATATTGTGCGATTTTTATACAAGTAGTGCTGTTTTATCAATCTTTATAACTTTTTTTCGGAGCACTTAGTGTTTCTAATTATATGCATATGTCCACAAAAAAATTAATTGAAAGGATTATAGGAAATTACCCTGAAAATATCTGAAAATGTCTGAAAATGTCTGAAAATGTCTGAAAATGTCTACGTCGTGTAGGATTTATAATAGAAGTGAAAGTTTGCATTTATTTTTTTAATCAAAATGTATTTTTGAGAAAATATAAGATATAAATTCACATTTATAAATTTTTACTTAACTATTCCATTTTTCAACTATTTTTATTAATGCCAAGTAAAATAACTGGATTATTATATGTATCTTTATTATTATTACATATATTACTTTTGTATTAGGTATGTATCTTTAGACTATTAAACAGCTAAACAGATGAAGTGATTTGGTTATTAGATATCTCATTCATTTTTATAGATAACATATAACAGAACGCGCAAAATAATATATCGAATTATATATTTTAATATTCGAAGGTGTGACACTGCGAACACATTTTGCAATCTGAAAGATTTCACTTCTATAAATTAATATATTTTTATATTCAAGTGTTTATCTTACGGAACATATATAAAAGCTATTCTGATCAGTAAATTGAGATATATAGCCTAAAGTTCTATTTATATGGAGAATATATTTAAACATCCTTGGTTACAGGACATAACGTAAACATTGTATTATTTTTGCAATGCTAGGCTGATAAATATACCTACCTCAATACTCTTCGTGTGATATTGACATATGTGATAGTGTATCTATGAGTGAGGTTTAGAGGGTTTGTGATCAGAAGGATGTCCACTTACATTAATAATGCACCATTTTTATTTAAAAAAGACAAAGCTTGCCTAATTAATTGCTTGATTAATTATATTAGAAAACTGCACTTTCATTCACTGTATATATACTGAACATTCTAAACAGTTATTTAAAATATATTCTTCTAGATGGATGTCATTTTGTTGTTTTGACATAATGATATGTAAGTTGTAGAAATACATGTTTTGTGTGAATTATCCGAAATATAAGGATTAAGCCAAGATTGCCTGAATAGTAAAATATACATAAATCTGTTTTTAATACTACTTATTTTATTTTACTAGTTTTCAATTTAAAAGATTTAAATAATTTATTAAGTGATTATATGGTTCAGTTAAAAAATGTCAATATACTTTACAATTAGTAATGCTACAATTGTTAAGAAAAATAAATAAAATCTTGTTTTGACTAGAAATATAATAGAGGTTACTGAGACATAAATTTAGAAAAAGTTATTTTCCGTTTAAATATACATATGTGTATAATTCATTATGTTTGTTTAAATGTTCTATAAACCAACATACACTGATTTCCAAAATAAATGGAAAACCCTGTGTCTAAAAGATGATGTGTTTTGCTATTTATAGTTATTGATTTTTATCTCAGCCAATGAGAGTACTCCCACGTGGATGGGAGGGTATACCTATATAGAGAGTTTATTGCCTGTTTTAGCATAGAGAATTTAGCGTTGAGAGAATTTAACATTGCACTAAGCAGGCAATATTTCCATTTATTTTGGCTAAAAGTGTATTTAAAATCTAGCAATCAATATATTTGGGGTCACAGATTGTAATGTATATTAATTGTGTAATATGTTATCATTTACATAATATGTATATGTAGTCATTTATATATATTTTTAACTTAACTAAATGTAATGTATTATAAAAAAAATTGTAAAAAGCGCATATGCTTTAATTTTAATTCGTTTATATGCTAAATTGCAATAGCTTCCTTATTTTTATAAATTGGAGGAGGCTTCTATGTTGACTCATTTACATTGTTGTAGTATTCGTTTATATGTCTATTTTATATAATTTTCATACACACACGTTTTGATTTCTTGTCAACACTTTAATGAAACAGGTTGAACAGCTATTAATATAACATGTAATTTCAGAAACATAAATCAAAGTAAGCATTTTTTTATTCTACCAATGCATAATAATAATATTTTTTCTTATCGCGTAATTTCTCTCTATAACCGACAACTCTTCAATAAACGCCCTTCTCCAATTATACCCACTGCGTAATAGGATATCTAGGTGTGTTAATGATAGAAATTCAACTTTTTTAATGTAGCTATGATTTTCTAAATTTAAAATCATCATTCTTTTTCTATTTTGAAAAATGCCCCTTCTATAATAAACGTTCTTTAAATATTCACTAAATGAATAAATGCCCCTGAGATAATGAATATATTTTTAAAATTTATAGTGTATGATTGTGTATACTACTGTGTATTCCCTACTTGTATACTAGCCATAAGTATATCTAAATAAAGTATATCAATATATAACCAGCATATAGTAAGAATAGATGTATACTATGTTGCGGTACCTATGTATGTACATTAGTTGGCTTAAATACAAAGTATCCATTGCGTTTATAATGATTTGTACCATGTTATGCGTCATACAATCTTAATGATGAAACATTTGATGATTGATGTATATACATGAATGAGAAGATTAAAATACATAAATAATTCGATTAATGAATGAGAAGATTAAAATACACAAATAATTATATTAATGTAGTAGAATGTTTAACATGCTATCTAAGCCTTGATTAAATTTGTTATACTAAAGTATATAGGGAGCGAATTTATTTATATGTGTATATTTTTTCAAATTGCAATGATTTTAAACAACTTTGACACTTTTTAAATTACTTTAAATTCACAAAACCTGTTCGTACGCGATTTTCATTCAAACTGTTTATGTAAGAAGGCAAGGCTGAAAATTAGACTAATTGCTTAATTGGTGTTTCATAATTGACACACTTTATTTTGATTTTATGGGTATAATATATGTTATTTGTACTGACTCTACATTCAAGAATTTGATTATCCAAAGTTCCTAGTTTCTTTCTGTGGAAAAAGTTTGCATATGTCATTCATAAACTACAGTGTAAATGTTAAATTCATGGAAGCTGCGTCATTTTAATGTCCAATGTTAAATAGAAATAATAATCGAAAAAGAAATGTCACTTTCCATAAAATTTTCAAAGATTTCTGAATTTAAAAGATATGAACATATATATACACTCTTACCAGAAAAAATAGACCTAATTGCAAAAAATTTTGAAAAACAATTAGTACATTCCTCTATCGTATAATTTTGACGTTCTACTCATTTCAATCTGTTTTTTATGTATTTAAAAAATAATGACTTCTTTCGTGTAATATGACCTATAACTAAATAAATCTTGTTCAGTTGGTTTATACATTTACACTACTTTATTATTTACAAAACTATTAACGAACGGATCGAAATCTATGATAATGTTCCGAATAATTAAACTGAATACTATCAAATTAAAACCAAATTCAGTAATGACAAAATTAACGCTTTGAAATTAAAATTCCGGATAATATATTTCTTTCTTTTAACTTTACTGTGTAAAGCAACGAGAAAACCGGTAACTGTTTTGCGTATGACTATCAGTTAAATAAATACGCCTTATAAATTGATATTAAATTGTAAGAAACAAGTTTTAAAATCTGTTTGTTTTTAAACAAAATTGTTCTAAAAATTATGCTTACGTTTTTTGTTTATTGAAATAACTAGTTTTCTTTCTATTGCAAGAGAATTAATCATTAATTAATTGTTTAGCATATAACGATTAACTTTTATTGGTGTTTTGCTGTATGATATATTTCTTGATTGGATGTGATCCACTCTGAGCTATGTGTACTATTTATTCTAGTAGTTGAAATTTACATCTAAACTCAGAACCTGATCGTGTAACTCGATTATCTTTATATTAAGGGTGACTGATTTACCGTGATATAACGTAGGGGTATATATGTATATGTATCAGTGGGGCGTATAGATATTTTATAGTGGTGCTACTTGTAAAGGTAACACATTATAAAAGGCCCGATTGATTTATTCTGGTGTGTATGGCTGTATGTAGTAAGAATAATCTTAATTGTGTTGCACTGAACTGCACTTTATAGTATGATATCGTACATATCACCATTTTAATGTATAATTAGAGCACTTTTAATCATTAAATATACCCACACAATAAAACTGTGGTTTATACATAGATTATTACATTTTTCAATTAATAACATATTGGTTATTATTAAGATTATATAAAGTTTCTATAGTTTTACGGAACCGATCACTATAAAACATTCAATATGATGTAAGTGATAAATATATATTTTAGTACAACATGAGATAAGACTACAGAAATGCAGATCTTATCAACGAGCTAATTTATTGAATAAAAGAAATAAGAGATTGACAAAATTATGTATATACTGTATCATGTAATATATTATAAAGTACAGTTTTGATATATAATTAACAAATGCACACATACCTGTTTATATATTCTGACAGAAAAGCTATTTTGAGATATACATGAAAATTATTATGATATTAAAATAAGATCTTAATATTATATAATTATGATGCGATCTTAAAAATATCAGTAAACTAAGTAATTTAAATACAATATTGTTAATATTTGAGCCAGAAAGAAGTGAGAAGACCCTTCTGTTTACTATCACAGTAAGGCTACTGATGGCAGGAGAAAGCTTTGTCTAACTTTTGTGGCTGGGTATAATGAGCTCTGTGATCTGATGTTTCAATTTTATTATTAAAGTGGCAAAACATATTTTATGCCATATATTAACTGTAGTTAATATTTTTTATTTTTCTAAAAATAATTTGATCAAACTGTGTTTCATATATATCTGTTACCGGCAATGTCCCCAATCAGGCAGTCTATAAGATGCCAGGATAGATGGCTTACACTCGGCTATGTATTAGTCCTTTTGCCAAACAGCATGTTTGAACTTTTTGGTACCAGTTTTAGCAACCCAGGTTATTAAACATTTTCTGAAAGCGCATGATCCAAGGATCATTCTCATGTATGATGACCTTTTGTACGGTGTAGATTTCATGAGATACAGCCATTTTATTAATTTCCTATATTAAAGAATAGGAAACATTTCTATGTTTTTGACCCAATTTTCGTGAAAACGAACATTTTAGAGAAAATACAACTATTATTAATATGTTTTAATATATTTATGCTTGTAATTTTGTTCCTTATCTTTGTAAACATTTGAATATTAGTACTAAAGCCTATTTTAGGCATATTTTAGTTTGAGAACTAATATTCAAATATTTCTAGAAAATAAATAGTATGACCTATTCATCTAATTTCACTTGTATTGTGTAGAAAACATTTAAAGGAACAAAATTAGATGCATGCATTTATTCAAACATATTTTTAATAGTTTATTTTCTCTAAAATGTCCGTTTTCACGAAAATTGGGTAAAAAATATAGAAATGTTTCCTATTCTTTAATATAAGAAATTAGTAAAATGGCTGCATCTCATGAAAACTACTATGTACAGAAGGTTATCATGCATTTATGAAATCCTTAGTGTAAGCCCTTTAAAATAATGTATAACAACCTTGGTTGCTCAAACTGGTACCAAAATACCCCTTGGCAGAAGGACTAATTTGACTATAATTGTTTAAGCAGAACTTTAATTCATTTCAGCCATATTCAATATTAATATATATATATATATAAAATCTCAGTAATTGATCCTATATTAACCGATTCTGATTCTGTTTCTGATTGTGATTCTGAATTCTGACAATAACTACAAAATTTGTGGAAAAGTTCTAAGCTTTTGTTCTAAACATACTTGTTATTTATATATCAATTTGTGTATCATTATAATTTATTAAAATTTGATATAATATTTCATTCATTCATGTTTATGGAATTGAATTAGCATTATAATAAATTTAACTACATATTATTTATATTAATAATGTTGTTAAAATTATATAATATATTGACATAATTGAAATATTTTACATTATATACTAAAATTAAGGCTATATCATTTCTTATTATAGACTAATGGTAGGAATTACAGATGTTAAATGTGCACCAAGTTATTACGGTGAGAAGTGTAATGTCTCCTGTGTCCCTAAGACTAATAATTATCATTGTAATTCTGACGGTTCAAAAACATGTCTTCTTCGATGCCATTCGACAGAACATTGCGTTTGGGGAAAGAATTCGTGAGTTAGTAAATATAAGTATATTATGCATTTACTTATAACATTATTTGAACATAAATTACGCCTGATCTTATTTATAGATCAACGTACATAAATACACTTCATACATAACGGTGTACTTTAATTGTGGTATATGCCTGGTATTCGCTATACGCAAATTTTTTGTAATTGTATCTGTCAAAAAAGTTTTGATCAAAATTTTTATTATTTTGTATATATTTAATTTAGAATTAAATGATGAAATTTATATTTTAAAATTTATTATGGTTAATGTTCAATAATATAATTCTATATAATGTTAAACATATTATGTATTTTTATTTAAATAGATACTACTGTGGAATTCATATTACAGAAGTTAAACATGGTAAATAAAATTTTTCAATTAATTTCAAATAATTTTCAGAAATCAAAAATTTAATTAATGAAACTATTAAAAAAATGATAAGTCATGTAATATTTTGTAGAGTTATGTTGTACTTTTATCACCACTGCAAGTAGACCAAATAAAAAATGACAAATATATTTGACGATTGATTTTTAAATCAACTTATAATTGTGTGTCATTTTCTATACAACAATTTAGTTGGAATGCTGCACACAATATATTGAAAATACATTATTAAATATCTATAGAAATTAAAATGATCAAGGTGTACATTTTTGCAAATATATAAAATATATATATTTTTTTTTATTTAAATAAATAGTAAGATACAATAGTTCACAAGTATACAGAAATTATTTTCTTTAATTAAAACCATTAAACACAGTTTAATATTAAACCCAAAAACTTGTGTGTGTAGTAGTCCACTAGAAAAACATAAACAAACAAATAAATACACAACAAATAAATGATATGTTTTTTTAATATATAAGAATTAATTTAAATTTAAATTTTTTAATTTTATAATGTTTTGTCAATTGTTTCAAATGTTATTATAGTCACCAAGAAAATTAGATCAACTTTTTTGTTAAATTAACCAATTATTTACACTAGCTCTGTGTAGTTCAAAATTGACCTACCCTAATTTGATAAAATGTTATATTAAATGCTATGTTAATGTATTGTAATTAAGGATGGAAATGTATTTAACTATCTAAAATTTTATATTTCAGCTCCGAAACATGCTCGTGTAAGTTACACAAAAACACTATGTTAGATGCCATATTAAAAAATATATCGAAGAAATTAAACTCGTTGATTATATTCAATAGACATTTATTTTTAATACATATTTCTATAAAATGTTTACAACAAAATGTCACTTGCATTCACAATATATTCTTTAACATTTTTATTTTTTATATTAACGGCAGTATTTATTTTACTAAATTATTCTAGATAATTGAAAATGTCATCAATCAATGTATAATTGTACTAATTAATTGTCAGAACTAAATTGTCAACGTCACAAAATAAAATTCAAACAAGAGCTCAAAGACGAAATTTTAAAATAATCCAGAAAGTCTGCAATTTAGACATTAGAAAAATTGATATAAAATGACCAAAAGTTTGTAATAATGCTATAATGCTATTAAGCTACTCTATTAATATTAATATGTTCATGTAAGATTTCTGAATCTGTAAAATTATAATATATGTAAGAATTTTCGTGATTTTTATTCACTGAAATTTTAAGAGCTTTCTAGTTACATACTATACTATGCCCAATAGTATAAGTAATATAATACAATTTACTTATAGGTACATATCTGTAATTATATAGACTTTAATTAGATATGTACATTAAAAATCAATTATTGCATGTCAAGAATAATATGTTATATTTACAATATAAATGTATTATTTTAGAATATCTAGCAGATTATAAAATGTAATTTTTGGCGCCATATTATACCAAATTTCGAAATCACTAAATGATACATTGTACTACATTCCTATGCTTCATCTTTTTTCTTGACATTCATTTTAGCAATAGTGTCGTTTTTGTTTTTTATAAATGTTATAAGAATAAATACTTTTTAGCGAAATTGACCTATTTTAAAAAAATACCCAAATGCATATCAATTTAGTTAACTTTTTGTTACCGAACACTGGCTATTGCATTTATTTCTAAATGAAAATTTTAATGCAACTTTAAATATATTGGAACTAAAATATATGCCTATTATCCTTAACATGAATAGCTGCAGCAACCGTACAACTATATAACAGCAGCTCTTGTTCTTAGATGAATAATACTACCGCATCGTCTAATTAATTTGTAGAATATATAAAATACATATAATAAAATCACTAAATTTCGGAAAATATACAGTTTTACCATATAATATGCCGAGTAATAAATTAATTGATTTTCGACTCTGATCGATTCAGTAGACAGTTTAAACTGTATTATTAAGAGACTTGAAACTCTTGCAAAATAATGTTTTTATTTTTATTCACAGCAAATTAAATCGTTTATGAAGTATCTAACTTAGTTTTAGATATAAAGGCAGTAATTATATTTTACAAACAGCTTACGTATAGTAATAGAATTACTTCAATGTACATATATTTTTTATCTTAAAATTGATTTAATAAAAATATCGAAGAATACATTTTGTCTACATTTAAATAAATTTTATTAAATTAAAACGATTTTATATTCACTAAAATTACAGTGCCATGTATGTGAAATGAATAAGTTAAAACTCTTATCGAGTTCGGATAACTAACTATTCTCAAAATGAAATATAACTGATCTAAGACTAATGAATACTCATTCCAGGGAAGATAACGATAAAACAATTTCTATTTCTATGCTCTACACATAATCATTTAACTATTACATTATTTAAAATATAAAATTATTAATTATTTGAAAATTGGATCATAAGTGTTATTAATTTTAATTAGCAAATTTAATGTCTATAATTTACATAAATAATTTCATTGTAGACTTCTGCACATATGCACATAAACCTAGGTGATTACAGTAATTACAAAGGTGGTGTTGATATTAACAATCAATGGTGTGAAACTTCCTCAAAATGTGACCCATTGTTTGTTATCTGTATTACTTCACTTGAGCCAGCTCTTGAAGTGGGGTGAGCCATGTTTCTATTCTTATTTTACAGATAATATTGATACATCACACATATTATCTGGTTAAACATAAAATATAATCATATACATATCATATGAATCGTAATACATAGTAATATATAGTATATTCAATTGCACATGACAACAATTTAACACTGTACATTTTCACATAATATGTATATGTTGAATAATTAAAAAAATATACATAATTATGCCGAGATGCGTATATAAAATATCAGTTAATTTAATAACTTACTTAATCACATTAATTTAAGTATATTTTAAACTTACTCACTTTATTTATTCATTGTATTATTATTATTCAAATTTATAGAACTATGGGATGCAATATTTATTACAAGGACACAGGTATATATTCAGATAGAGAAAGCATAAAAACAATTATTGATACGACCGTTCATTTGAATGTTATACCAGTAAGTTTGGTTATAAATCATTCATTATTATACTACTTTACTAATAATAATAAAATACTTTAAAATGTTTAAGAGATAAATCAGCATAAACATATACATATTATTTCTCATACGCTTACAATCCAAACATAAGTAAATTTATTTTTCCATATTTTACATTCTCAATTAGATATATCGCTTCCATTTTTACAGAAACGTGTTTTAGTTAAGATTGCAGTATGGGATGGTGATATTTCATTGAAAGCTCCACGTAAACTTATGTTCACTGATGTACGCGAAATCAAGTCGTTTGATGCCAAATACATTATTAAAAATCACAAAGCCAGGTAAAATAGTACTTGGAATTCTTTTATTCTCACTATGGATGTTTACGTACTGTTTCTTTTGAAAAGTAATATACCATAGAGTATACGAATGGCCTGTTACTGGTATATACTATATTAAAACACATCTAAATTATACAATACATTTAATACATAAATTAAATTAATAATACATACAGACATGAATGTGTTAGACGTAGTACCTCTAAACCCACGAG
Organism: Invenusta paracnida; assembly: GCA_036023295.1. NCBI lineage: Eukaryota > Metazoa > Platyhelminthes > Proseriata > Coelogynoporidae > Invenusta > Invenusta paracnida. Next base: position 1,331 of record JAYRBW010154031.1, on the reverse strand, counting down.
TAAGTAGTCTTGATTTGAAGGCTGGACCACTCGATTGTAAGCCTCACGTATCACGTAGCAGGTATTACATCTAACACATTCATGTCTGTATTTATTATTAATACATTAAGCAAGTACATAATGGAAAAATACATCGAAAGATATAAATCTTATAGCTTAGGCAGAAATATAATTTTAAAAAATACAATGAAAATACAATGCATTTAAGCATATACATTTATGTCAATAAATAGTCCATGTTTCAGTGGTTTCTCAGAGAAACTTTTTATACGCCTTTCTCAGAGAAACTCAATTATACTAAAGGCATTTTATACTACATTTTATTTTATTTTGAAGTTTTATTACATTTCCTTGGAAAATATGATCGCTTGAAACATCGAAGCAATTTATTTTTATTTCTTTATTTTTTGACAGTTATTTAATATTATGCATTTCAAGCTTAAATATTAAGTTACAGGTGTACAAAATCACACTACAATCGTCTTTATTTAATACTTACAGTCTGAACGTGGGAATCAGTGTGAAATGCAATGACAACTACTACGACCATAATTGTACAACATTTTGCATACCAATTGTTGGAAACTACAGGTGCAGTGCCATGGGTAGTAAAATTTGCACGCTTATGTGTACTGAAGGACAACTATGCTTGTGGGGAGAAACATCGTAAGTTTTTCTAATTATTCCATTGGAAATTTACTTTTTTAGATTCCAAATAATATATAAGGTAGTTAAATAAATCGCATGATCAATTTTTAGCTTGTCATAATTCCTTTTCCAGCTTCTATTGTGGTCGTGTCACACATAAACCAATATCCATTGATATAAATCCTCACACTCTACTGCCAACAGCTCCTATTGAAGATATTATAATCAATAGAAAAACAAAGCCTGGACGTGAAGGTAACAATTCATTTATAATCTAATTGTATGTATTATACATATATGATCGGAAAATACATTTTAACAAATATTTGTTTACTATAAAATTATAAATTATTTAAATCAGAAAATGTCATTTATTTTAACTATTAAATGCAAATTTCAATCACAAAACGTAGAATTTGTGTTGATCCCACATACTTAAAAATCTGAGGTGTCATGTGATTACTATTTTATAAGTTTTTATTAGTTATAGTATGTAGATTACTATATTTTTTATAATAAGTGTTACAACTGCCACACTGCAGTTTTTATGCTTCAGCTGTGACTATTTCTCTTTCTAATATTTATTTTATGAACTATGATACCTTATGTTAAGGTTCGCCATCAGCTCAAAAGTAAAATAAAGTTAAGAAGACAATAGCTGAATAATTAAAATATATAATATT
>JAYRBW010154020.1:0-14110 GCA_036023295.1 Invenusta paracnida | reverse complement strand
GTAAGAAGGCTTCGAGACGGTGTTTTTCTTCTTGGGTCGTGGCCCCCCACCAACTGGGCGAGGCATAGAGGAGTTTAGAGAGGACTGTGCCTTGGAAGACATCATGTAGGGCAGTAGTTGGCATACCATGAGATCTAAGGATGCGAAGCGCGTAGAGAGATTTGGCGCAAGCAGCCAGGGTGCCTGTGATGTGTCTGCTGAAACTTAGTTTGTTGTTGATCGTAACACCTAGCACTTTGAGTTCGGTAACCCTTTTAATTCCTGGTAGGGTTGCTGGTTGGTTCATGTTGTGCTTGTGGTAGGTGAAAATGATCTCTAAGGATTTGTTTTCGTTGAGGTGTAGTTGGTTGTTGGTGGCCCATCGTTTGATGTGTTGAAGTTCGTCGCTTCTTGTGTTTGAGTTCTGAGAGGGGATGATCATGTATGTGTCGTCAGCGTGCAACATGATACCTTATCTTGGTGCTCAAGAAAAAGAAGGTCAAGGTCAGCCACTCAGTGAAAATGTCATTTAGGCTAATCGATTCTTATAAGAATTGCGGCTACAATGTTTGTTGTGACAACTTCTTCACTTCGCTTTCTCTTACATAAAAATTGTCAGAAATAAAAAATACGATCGTTTGAACAATTCGTCGCAATCGACGCGAACTTACAAAAGAAATGACAAGTTTCTGCCATTCCATCTATGAATCCAAATTTTTCTGGTATGAAGCTTGTCAAGGCGTGTTTTGTGGCCTATCAATGCAAACGGAATAAAAATGTTTGCCCCCTCAGTACAATTCATTCAGCACCTTATCGGTAACGAATGGGTTGACTTGGCAGATAAGGAGGCCGCGGGTGGCGCCGGGGAGCTGGTCAGCAAGGCAGTATCTTATGATGCGGCCAAGGCGCTAATTAAAAGACTCATCAAGGACCCACCGCACAGTCATGATCGTATCAAGCTGGTCAGCAAGGCCGTATCTTATGATGCGTCCAAGGCATGTTCGACCCCCGAAACCTGTGCCGCTCTCACGACGGGAGGAAGTTATGATTGTTCAGCTACGCAGTGGCCACTCCATACTGCTGGCCGCCTACAGAGCCGTCATGGAACCCGGTATTGACCCAACTTGTCCCACCTGCAGGGACGCCCCGGAGACCTTGGAGCATTGACTCTAGCTCTGCCCAACCCAGACGACTCACCACGTGCGGGCGTTCGGGTGGGCGCCTCTCTCGGTTCTGGTGGAGGACCCCGTGGCGGTGGCTGCGTATATCCGGAGGACCCGTCCCCTGTGATGCGGTTGCCGCTTCCATGCCAAGCCAAGCCTACAACAGCACACACAGAGAAGAAAAAGCCAGTCATGATTGAATACTACAACAAAAATAAGACCGGTGTTGATTGCTTTGATCAGATGAGCAGGTTATGGACAACTAAAAGCGGTTCTCGTCGATGGCCCTTGGCAGTGTGGGCTAATATTCTCGACACGGATTATACTTAGAAAAGTAACTGGCAAGCGAATATCCCGCCGATCATTTATTCTCAATCTCATTCACCAGCTCCGGTTAAAAAAAGCAAAAAGCTGGGACTAGCAATATTTCCAATGTGCTACGTGACATGGAACCTCCAGCAAAAAAATTTAAATGTCAGCAGCCCAATTGCCGCAACTGTTCTTCTTCATTCTGCAAGAAGTGTCTGAAATTAACGTATGGTTCCTGCGCAACTGACTTCAAAATGATATTCGAAGAATGCAGAAATTGTGAGTAGTTTGTTGAGAACTTTAGTTAACTTTGAGAACTTTATATCAACTTTAGAGAACAAATGTGCTTATAGAAATTATGTAATTTTTTATTTTGTAACTTTATTGAGAACTTTAGTGAACTTTTAGAACTTTAATCAATATATCAAGATTTGAATATTCATTTTGATTCGATAATGACAATTTTTCAATCAATTCAACAAAAAAATTGCTCATTATAATTTCAATCAGATCGTTAATGAACCAACCAACAAAGCTGGTCACACACTCGACTTAATTCTACCCAGACCTAATAATTTTATTTTTAGTCTATTTCAATTCATGATTTTGTCATTAATAACCAAATTAATTGGTTATTTATAATCTTGATTTACGTAAACCAAAATCGATCAATAATGTCATTACGTTTTGAAAATGGAAAATTCTTGAACTTGACAAATTCACTCTGGATTTAATCACTGATCTGTATAATATAAATCTTTCTACTGAATCTCTAAGGATGTGTGGTATTTTGTATTGATATTAAATAAGAAATTGTAAAGTAGTAGATAGTGATTTGTAGACCCGAGGGAGACCCGGACGGTCTGTAACCGATAACGTTTCTTGTGTAGATGGAATATTTAGGAGCATATGACAATACGGAGGAGCTGCACGCTGATTGGCTCATGAGCAACACATAATAAACACAACAGTTTATAAACACTATACAAATGTTAATTGATTCTATCAATATCTCTGTAACAAAAATTATCAATAATCATATCTAATATAATAGTCCGTCGCCTGCTCAGTAAATCCAAACCTAAGCCATGTAGTCTTAACCCTGCACCAACATGGCTTATTAAACAGCTAAATGAGATGAGATTTTTTTTGCACCACTCTATAATTGTAAGATCATAAATTCTTCTTTGACATCAGCGATTCTTTCGGAGTCTCAAAAGCAGTCCATCATCACTCAGCTTTTAAAAAGGGTTGGTTTTGACAAAAAAGCTCTTAACAACTACCGACCACCCGTATCTGGTTTATCTTTTCTGTCTAACCTCGTAGAAAGAGTTGTTGCTACACAGACAGTTGGTTTTCTATCGTCTAATGCACTAATTTCTGAGTTTCAATGGCCTATAGATCCCACCACTCTACTGAGACCACTTTATGTCGTCAATAATAAAATGATCTACAAATTGCTCGGAACAATGGTAATATTTCTTGTGTTATTTTTTTGGTTCATAGTGCCGCGCTTAATAGTGGATCACAACGTCCTTTTGGATCGTATCCAATACCGATTTGGTTTCACTTATAGTCTCGTCTTGGAGTGATTTCGTTCCTATATCTGACCAACACACATCAAGCAGTGTGTGTGCAGTGTCAAAATTTAACTAACGTCCTGTTTATTTGTAGAGTATCTCATGGCCGTCTGTTCTTGGACCGATTTTGTAGTCTTTATACATTGCACTAGTGACTGATAAGATTGTCGATCACGATTTACTACGTTATATTTACACTGACAACACTACTATATACATATTCTTTTGAGCTCCCGATTTATTAACCTAAATCGGACACTGCTAGAATAATGTCTATATCACATGTATGATTTGTTCAACACCAACCGATTAAAACTGAACCCCGACAAGGCTGAGGTACTGCTATATGGTTCTCCCATAATTCTGGTCAATTTGGATATTCAATCGATTAATGTGTGTGGTAACTATGTCTCCTCTTAGTCGATTGTTAAGTGTCTGGGTGTTCCATTCATAGATTTTAGTCAGGGTTAAAAGTCAGGGTCGGAAGTATTAAAACAAATATCTATGGTTCCATTAGATTCACATTTGACGATGGATGCACACATTTAAAATATATGCAGTTCTTCATTCCTCTTTCTACATAACTACGTCACATTCGTCGTCACTTATCAGAAGACATCTATAATAAACGCATTTATTTTTCTCAAATTGATCACTGTAATTTTATCCTCTGTGGCTGTAGTGAACAGGTGCTGCAACGTAGGTACCTATACATCATATTTTAAATTACTGTGCACGGCTGAAAAAGAACTTTCCAGACACGCTCCATTGCTAGTCCGAGAGCTTTCCATATGAGAGAGATTTCCATATGAGCTTCATTGGCTTCCAGTTCACCAATATTGTTTTACAGCACCTCCTTACTTGCAGTCCCTTATAAAATTAACGGCTTCTGTACATACTTCTTTAGTGATCGCGTCTCATGAAGCGCATCATCTTCATAAACTTATTTCTAAGTGTCGTTGTGCCAATTGAGCGTTCTTCTTCTCTACTCTCATAAAACATATTAAATATATTTTATGAATTGTCGTTAAATGATAATAATTATAATTATTATAAATACGAGTGTATAATAACTGATTATTTATAATATTTAAACATCCAATCTGACAAATTATAAATATTGAGTGAATATATTCAAATTAAGAAATATATCCCTTTGAGATATGTTTTTGAGATGTATTTGTACAGATTTGAAATATCATTTAAAAGTAATAAATATTACACTGGTCAACAACAAATTTGTTGTCTAAGTTTTTTCAACTGATCAAAGACAATTTTCATGTTCTGAATCCAAAAATCACAGAGGTTTTGCTCAATCAGGTCAACTTTTTGTCCGCAATTTTGACCCTTTGGCCATGTGGATAAATAGCCAGACAAAAGTTTTTTGCTTTAATTTTTATCCTTGTATAGATAGGTAGCGTATAGATATTTAGTTAACCAAGAATATATGCTGTTATTTGATTATATTGTGCATCTAGTAAAGGAGGGCACATAATAAGCTCGATGTGTTCTGCTACATCTGCGGCGAGTATTCCATTGTTTCGAACAGGAATCCAGTCACAATCTTTATAAAACGTGCTTACTATGCTTATTTTGGTATCAAATTGGGTGACCAGGACAAAGCTTGGACGCCACACATAATATGCAAGACATGCACCAAGTCTCTGAGTCATTGGACCAAGGGCAAGAAGATTTGTCTGAAGTTTGGACTTCTCATGGTTTGAAGGGAGCCGACAAACCATCGGACTGATTGCTATTTTTCCTGTATGCGCTATTAATTTGACTGGGATCAACAGAAAGAACCGCAAAAGCCATAAGTATCCTGATCTTAAATCAGCACGTCATCCTGTAGCTCCCTGTGATGAAATTCCAGTACCTGTCTATGGAGAACTTTTTGTCATTAGTGACGAATATTCCTCCACTGTTGTAGAAAGTGAAGACGAAGTGGTTTTTAACGATGATGCTCCACATCCTCTTTCATAAAAGGAGTTAAATGATCTAGTTCGCGATCTCAGCTTGTCAACGTCTTCTGCAGTACTTTTGGCATCCGGATTGAAGAAAAAAAACCTCCTCTCCGACAGTGCTCGCATCACCTTCTACCGCAGTAGACATAAAGAGTACCTCAGTTTTTTCTCTGACGTTAACGACTTGGTGTACTGCAAAGATATTGCATAGCTTCGGCATAAGCTTGGATCAAACAGTATCAACCCGATAATTGGAGACTGTTCATTGACAGCAACAAGCGATCGGTGAAATGTGTTCTGCTGCACTACGACAACTAGTTTGCTTCTGTACCCCTTGCTCACTCGACTAAAAATGAAGGAGAAGTATGAAGTAGTGAAGTACGTGCTGGAGAAAATTTGGTATGATCAGCATAAGTGGTTGATTTGTGTTGACCTGAAAATGGTGAACTTTTTATTGGGACAACAGTTCGGGTTCACCAAGTATCCATGTTTTCTGTGCATGTGAGATAGCAGGAACCGAGCTCAGCACTACACGAAGAAGGACTGACCTTTTCGAGAGGAATTAGTGCCTTGCAGAACAACAAACGTCATCGACAACCCTCTGGTTGACAGAAACAGGTTACTCTTCCAACCTCTGCACATAAAGCTCGGCTTGGTGAAGCAGTTCACCAAAGCTCTGGACAATGATGGTGACTGCTTCACTTACTTGTGACAGACTTTTCCAGGATTGACGATAGAAAAGTTGAAAGCTGGCATCTTTGACGGTCTTAAAATCCGTCAGCTCATCAGAGATCCAGAGTTAATGAACAAAGTGGAACTGTAAGCATGGAAGTCTTTTGTTCTGGTCGTGAAGAACTTTCTTTGCAACCAAAAGACGAGGAACTGCGTAGAACTAGTCAGCAATATGGTGACTGCTTTCCGAAACCTCGGATGCAACGTGAGCATCAAACTGCATTACTTATTCTCACATTTGAATCGGTTTTCTGAGAATCTGGGATCAATGAGCGACGAGCAGGGGGAAAGATTCCACAAGGACTTGACAGAGATGGAGACTAGGTATTAGGGATGCTGGGATGCAGTCATGATAGCTGATTACTGATCTACTCTGAAGAGACACCTCCCTACCGCTGAGTATTTCAGGAGTTTGAAGAAACAAGTTAATTCCCAGAATTTTTAACAATGATGATGTACATGTACTTACCTTACCTTTCTCAATGTTTACTATTCAATGTACATACATTGTAATAAATTTTTGTGACATTTAAAAAACGATTTTGTCTTAGAAAACGATTTTCTCTCTAAAAAGCCTATTTGGGATGCGAAATATTAAAAAAAAATCAAACAAAAAATATGTACTTAATAAGTAAAAAAAATCAGACTGAAAACCTGACCTGATCGAAAGAAACGGATATCATTTTCGGATTCTGCGGTGCAAAATCCACCCAAATCAGTTAAAATATTGAGACAACTTATACAATTAAAATTTTGGTCACCTATAGTGTTATTAATTTGTGGCACTTTCAACATTTCTGAAAACCCAACGCTAGTTATATAATCTTAAGCAATTTTTTATTCACCTCGACTAGTTTAAAGCATGTTTAATAATTTTATTGGATCAAATTCATTTGCTCTTAAAATGTCTTTTGTTTAATTGCTACAAATTAATTATTTTAGTATTAGTACAGATATATTTTATAAATAAGGGAACTTTATTAATATTATACATAAAAAATGGAAATATCTCACTTGATTTTTTAATAACATTTATATAAATTCTTACAATATGTAAACAAGAGCGGTTAAAATTAATATCAATTAATAAATGAAATTGGTAATATAACTCAATTTAATTAAATCAATGCAGCTTTAAGTTTGCATAAAATGTATTGGAGTTAACTCACACCAATTAATTTCAATTATATTGCAATTATATATGATAATAAAAGGAATACGCTACACGCTGTAAAAGTGATGAAAATATAAGCTAGTAACATGTTTTCTTTATCATGTCATTTAGAATCAACCAATTAAAGTGTTTCAATGTTAACGCTTACATGTAACCTATAAAGTAGGATTTAAGGGAAATTCGCGTTACTAGTAATAAATATTCAAGATGATAAAAATTTATTCTCTTCGGTGAGTCATTAATTGTTTATTTTAATTTCTCATTCCAATAATTGCCGTTTCTATATATGAAAAAGATAGCTTTCCAATTTTACAAAATAAAATTTGTTATTATATCAATATTTTCCCTGAAAAGTAATATTTTTGAGATATTTATTTGTAGAAAACTCTTTTAATTTACATTAACACAATTTAATTCGTTTTACTTAGTGCAGCATAATAATTTAATATTATGTACAACTTGAAGTAGACAATAATTTTTATAGAAATATTTTATTGAAACTATAAAAATCATTTTTTATATATATGCTTTAAAATTAGAAATGTTATTTTATCATTCTGCTTCAATATTTAAGTATTTCAGATTCATATAACTCGTTAAACTTATATATGATGTGTCTTACTTCAAACAGTAGCATATTCAAATACTGAGACATATATTAAGATTTATTATTATTATACAAAATGCGATTTTTTCTGTGATTGGTGTCACATATAATTACAATATAAAGAGACAGTAACACATACAACATAGTCAAACGTTGTATTATTGTTTATAATTATATTACGTATGGTTTAAGCATTTAAGCCCTATAATGCCGAATTATATGGTCAATAAAACTATGAAATTTAACTATAAAATATTGGCTAAAAATATAAATAGATCGTAATATTATATTTTATATATAGGTTCAAGTATTTTTACCTAAAGACAATTTTTTTCTTCATCAAACAAGTTTCTATAACTACTTGAGAAATATACAACTTAATGCATATCTTTAATATATCTACTTAAATATTTTCATATATTTACGTATATGCATAATACAAAAGTAAGCAAGTTAGTGTTTTGTGTAATTATAAAAATACGAATGATGCGACAAAAGTACTGATCACTTTTGAAAATGAAAAAAAACACACGTAATGTAAAATTCTTGGGTGTTTTATTAAATTTATTTTACCTTACGAGTGTTTTTTTCTTCTTAAAATTACAAATGTTTAAATAATGTTTAGGTCATATGCAAGTATGCATTTTTTATATTTAACTTTAAAAACCCTTTTACTGATAGCAAGAGAAATAGGCATTCAACATTGAAAATAAATGAAAAATATAACAATAAACTGATGTATGGGTCTTAAGCAAAAGTTTAGATATATTGGAATAAATAATATCCTAAAGTTAAATGTATGGATCTGAATAATATTTTCACAAAGAATATAGAACTATTAGTGTTTTATAAATTATGATTAAAAATTAGATGTAATTATAAGTGATTATAATATATACACTATCTGAATGCACTATACCTACTAGCCATTGTTTGGTATATAAATTTACTATTTCAAAATAAAGTAATTTTGAACTATTTTAAGAAGAGGTGTTTATTAGGTGTACCTAGTATATACAAACTTAAAACTAATATTGCTGAGTGTTGTAGAAAAATGTATCCGTATTTGAGTGATTTATAACTCAGTTGAATCAGATAAATATATACAAAATATATAATTAAAAATATTTCGACTTTTCTGGTTGCCGTTAATTGATAGACTGGTTCGCTGTGGCAATCCTTCTTTCATAATCTTCGTCTGTGCTGGTGTATTTTTCAAATTCAATCCAGGCCTGTTTATACACCAACCATTGTTGAACTCAATTGGTGATCTTATGTCCGAATTTATGCTGTTACATTTTCATATTAGGCCATTTCTCCAAACCTTATCGTACGCTTTAGCGTAATCTAGAAAGACTAGAAACCTGCTTGTTATCTGGAAAGAAGGTTGTTACTTTCCAGTTTATAGATTAGTCGATTCTTTCAAACAGTTTGTGAAAGTGAGATAGATTGGTCTGTTTGAACTGATCGCTGCATGATCTTTATCTCTCTTTAGAAGATGGCCAGTTTATCTTTCCTTTCCGCCAGTTTTAAGATATTTTTGCCTCGATTATGGATCGGTTGAACATCTTCAGGGTGTGGTCTATCATGGAATCTGTTAGTTGATTTAAGGACTCTGGGGTAAAATGTAGTCTGGCCCCACTTTCTTGTTACTGTCTATCTCGTGGATAGCGATTCCTATCTCGTCTTTGGTTAGTTCCTTGTCTTTCTCAATTGTGCTTCTAGCTTTGAAGACATCGCTGATTTTGAATATAATTTTCTAGCCTTTGCGTTATATTTTCAGTTTATTGACTCTGACATATTCTGACATCCTTTTTGTGTTGTATAACCCTTTCTTTTGTGTTTGATGATGCTGTTTTTATCATTGTTAGTTTTTGTCACTATTGAGTCTCTTAAAGAGTTGCGTCATTCTTCTCCTTTCTTGTTTAAAGAAAGATAAGCTACATAAGCGTTTCTGTTGATATAAGTAAGGTAACAAAAGGCTTATGCTTGTTACCAAATATAGCAATATTAATAAAGTATTTCAAAGAGCTGTTTAGCGCAATGGACAGCGCATTGAACTGAAGCATCAAGGATTCCAGGTTCTAATCTCGGTCTGGGTTGGAATTTCCGACTCTGCTTGGAATTGTTCCGAACAACTAAAGATATTTCAGTAAAATGTGTAGACACTCTTCGCATCGTCAGGGGATTTTGTAGCTCCAAATAGTTACACAATAGTTAGTTTATCTATCTATTAGTTGACTTTTTGGTGTCTGACTAACTGCATAGGTGATGTCAAATTTATAACAAAGATCTGGTTCTGATATCTCGCTTGTCATCATGGCTAGTATTAACTCTAAAGGGGGATTTCAGAGTGTGCCATGTCATGTCAGGAAGGTACAATGACATCCGCCTGAAGTGGTGTACTGACTTTGAGTAGAGTGATAATCCGAAAGGATTATATGGATGTCAACATGCCCTCGCTCCTTTAAGAACAAATAACTGGTTAATATAAAGACTTTCAGACTTGTAGAAAAAAGGTAAACCATTGATGAACTCTTAGAGAAAGCATTCAGTTAAGGTATGTCAGTGACTATGTAAATATACCAGTAGATAATATTTAAATACGTCTGTATAAATGCATTAGTTTGCAACACTAAGCAAATTATCTTAAACTCTAGCTTGTACCGAAAAAATAGATATTGTGCCAAATCACGAATCGAATTCGATAGAAAGGATTGAACTCAAAAAGCACCTAAAAGTATATGCTCCAGATAAAGCGGTGCCCAGTCGGAACCCAGTAAAGCGGACTTGATTGTATAGATTGCGGAACTACCATTACTTACTTAAGTCCAAGTATACATAAAAGCGAGATAAATATTTTTATAAATTCAATTCTAAAACAATGGTTTATAAGTATTCACAATTAAATTAAACTATAATAAGTTATTCTTGAAAACAATAATTGTTCATTTTTAAAAATAAAAGGATTTCTAATAACTTCCGCTTTAATTAAAATTATAATAGAAATTTAAATTTAAATTTAAATAGAAACATTGATGGAAATGATGAAACGACTTCTAAGTACACAGAAAGTTGTTAGAGTGGATCAGTTATTTGTCTACAACATTTATAGACAGACGTTGTTTCAATTATCTGACTACACTAAAAAAACCTTTTGCAAATCTCAGTATCAATAGTTTTGTTTTGTTCTGTAACAATTTAAAAAAATATAGAGTATCTCGTGATTTTTGATTGTATACTAAGTATTTGAACAACTCCCATAAGAAGAAATCGGAAGGACCTATGGTCAAGCAACTGGACTGGCTACTCAATTGGCCCACGCTGACCTGTTCAAAGACCGTCCAATGGTATATTCAGTCCTTTACAACTTCTAAAAATAGATTTACAACAATCTGGTGGAATTCATTGGACACCCTGCATATATCCATTGATTCACAAATGTCTATATTATTTTTCTTATATAGCATTTATCGTTTATTTATGCTTATGTCTGTTCATCTGAATATCAGAATTCATTAAAGTTCGCTATATATTTCTCCTAATCATCTGTCGTATAGTAAATAAAATGTCGTACAATAAGTCGTAAATATATTAGAACATGTAATAGAATTATAATAACATGTAATATGAAAATATAAATATGACTAATTGTGTAAGACTTTTTATATACGACTATTTCATTGTACGACTTTATTTTATACTTGTTCAATGCGCTTTTCATTTTAAAATGGGACGTTTTATATACTTTACAATACGTACTTCATATCAGAACTACAAATTTGGAAACGAAAATATTTCTACCTGAAATTTCGAATTGTTTCAGTATATTCATTTCCTTATGATTTTAGTAACACACATAGTACATATATTATGATAATATATCAAAAAACACTACCTGATTTAAAAATAAACGATAGCATTTTTCTGAATGTTTTTTCATATATAAGAATCGGATATCTATGTATAATGTTATATAGATAATATAACTTTGATTATATGTATAATAACACTACAAGTGTATATTGAAATATAGCTTTAAAACATACGTAGGTACGTTATATATGTATATATTGAAGTTCATCTGTAAGTTTAGCGTGCAGGTTATTTTAAGATATAAGTAGATTTTTCAATTATATATTCCAAGTGTCGAAGTTGTTTTATCTTTAAATTGAATTTATTTCCCCGTGAATGCTTTGATTTTAATCCTTCAGTATATTTCTTTTTAATGGAATATTGCCTCTATTGACATAATGTAATATTTATATAAAATATTGCGTTTCATAAAATATTTAGAAAAATTATATGACGACTTTCAGTTGAGAGAAATAGGTTAAAAATTCCAGTTATAAACACCTACATAAACCTATAATTATCTTATAAGCGTCTGATAGATATTTTTTGTTGTTGTTAAAGAATCGTCATTTACCTGACAAAGAAACAGACACTTTCATGACATAAAGTGAATGTTTTATCAGGAAAAAATATAACACAAAAAAGAATATTTTTTGAATGACCTACTTAAATATTAATTTAAAAATTGGGCATGCAAAATATCTCTAATGAATGTAAATACCTATATATTAATATTATAATTTAAATTAAAGATTTATTTAATAAAATATTTGACGCAGAAAAATATACAATGTATTGGGTAACAGGCGGAAGGAGAGGAATGTTCATAAACATTTTAATATGGTCATGTTGGAAACAAGAACATTTATATCATTTTTATGATAAAGTTCTACTCAAGATTTTAATTAATTATTTAGTTAACCAGAAGTTTTAGTTTAATAATAGTTTAATAACACAATACAAGATTTTAAAAGTTACATTGATAAATTTATAAAAGACAAATTGCCAACAAATATTTATTTTGAAAGGTTTTGTAGGAAGTTAACAATTTTTATGGATATATGTATAATATTATATTGAGTTATATGCAAACAGTTTTATTGTGTATTGTTTCTTTATCATTACCTTTAACTAGCTATGAAATATATATACATATACACACATTGAGTCTGAACTTCAATTGCATTACTTGAATCAAATAATTCTTCGTTGATTTTCTTTTCTTTTCTTTTCTTTCATATTCTATTTTATCTCATAGATAGGTGAACTAGTTTTAACGCATCAACGTTTGTCAGAGATGCTTCTTATTGCAACGCCAAATTGAGAATGCGTGGTTTGATTGATTGTTTGCAAATAACTTTTGTCAGCATGAGGATTGTCAAAGGATATAATATATATCACTGGTGTTCGCGTATTTGGGAATTTGACGGACGGGAAAAGTTTCATAAAAATCATAATTGTAACCGAAGCGCAAAGATAAAAATAACTCTTAATTGAGTCATTTAAAAAGACTAGATATAAAACGAAAGAAAAACTTCTTTAAAAGTTTAAAGCAAACTCTCAGAAGCACAAAATGTTATGTGACTTCGAAAGTATCGGATAAAGAATTAAAAATAATAAAGTTTAAAAAAATTGTCGAAGCATATAACGAGTTGTCTATAACCAATAATCCATTGAATCTGAAGTCTATATTTTGTTAATTACTATGGTTACAATATATATAGCAAGTAGTTAAAAATATTAATCATGCTTTAAAAAATATAATCAAATATTTCATTTTTTTCTTCATAAATACAGGTAGTGGTTTTTAAAAATTAAATTTTGTAGGGAAAAAATAAAATAGTAAACAAGATATATTATATTGTTTACAGAAGTGCCAACTATCTTGATTAAAAAGGTTGTTTGTGTATTTTAGTTCGAGCATGTCGTCCATTTTTATGTGCCCGAGTTAATTAATTTATACTTGTCCTATCCTTATCAATAAACAAAATAATTAGAACTTTTTACAGAAAACTATACAAATTTTAAATTTCTAGTTCAAAATTAAATTAAAATACAAATCTTATGTTATTCTATTAATTAATTTTAGTTAAAAACTCAAAGAGAAATCGAATATTACAAAATAAAAATAATATAGAGAGCTAAAACATTTCTGTTTGTAAATGAAAAGATTCTGCTCCTCCTTCATGTAGGTTCACAGAAACTTGTAAGGAAAGAAATAAAGACAAATATTTATGTACTGCTCAGCAATTTGCACTAAAACTATTTTACGTAAGATTATAATAATTAATATTACAGAAATGTTAAGGCCCATTTTCATAGCACGTTTCGTGGCATGTCAAAAAGTCTAAGTGGGTGGCAATTCACATTGAAAGCGGCGCGTATGGGGCGCATAAAAAACCAATTTGTTTTTTTTTGAATGTCAAAAACTAATCTGACTGTTTGCCAAAGCTTATATTTTTAGATGATATCTTCGGAGCAAATATGTAGAAATGTGATGCACTATGACACTCTCAGTTTGAAGTGAATTTTTTAGAGGGCCACACCGGACGGGTTCGATATAAATCGGCCTTGTATGATAATATATGTCTGATAACGAACTTGTACATAAATAAGTAAACCTGAATTAGATTAGATATATTGGACAAACTTATTTAAGTAATAACCAGTTATAAGTTGAGGTTGTTTGGCCATACCCAATTAGGAGATATAGGAGAAAGAAAAAACACTTTTGTTGGGTAATATAA
>JAYRBW010154019.1:0-35801 GCA_036023295.1 Invenusta paracnida | reverse complement strand
GATGTGGAAGAGCGAGGGAGGTTTAAGAGTGAAGAGTATGGAAATCTATAAAATTTGATACATTAGTCGACAGTCGTTAGTGTACGCATTTTTGTCAGTAAAAATAGCAATTTATACCGGTAAGTAGTTATTTTTGTTATAGGCTATAGGCTATATGCGCCCTTGTATAAATTAATCAAGCATCGTAACGCAACTTTAGATAGGACTCGAATAGTGATCTAACATCTGTATTAAATATTGAGCTTAAGAGAATGAAGGGGGGGTGGATAGAAATTAATAGAAGGGAAGTAACAATAATTTTTAATTAGTAAAACAAGGCGTAATACGCGGAGATCCTTTTTGCGACGATTGCACTAAAACAAGTCACAGGAAATTCTATCAGGTTATATAGATAACGCAGTGTTGTCCCTAAACCGACCTCGTTAAAGCCAAAAATGCGATATCCTTTTAAAAATAATATTTAAGTATCGCCAGAAACGTTAGTCCATAAATTTCAAATATGTCCAACAAAAAAGCAATATGAAAAGAGGATATAATAAAATGATTTTCTTTGATGCATCCAGCAATTTAATTTCCTATTTTTTATTGAATATTTTAGTAGACGAAACAAATTTAACTTTGATCTGGTATGTTAACCTGCTTCCTCAAGTATTGTAGGTCTTATTTCTGCATCTCAATTCTATAAAGATGGTTTAAATTTTAAAATATGCATTAAAGTACATTTAAATTAGATAATGTATTATTGATTTGTAAGATATCATAACAAATTTCGAAAATCAGTTTTATTTGAATTAGGTTTAACATTAATGCTAAAATTAAAATTTTAATTTATTGTAAATATAACGTATACACACACAAAAAGAAGAAATGTATTAAATTACATATTGACATACTTTATTTGTCAAATTTAGAAGTTAATATGTTCATTTATATTTTTTAAATATTACTATGCATTCCCAGAAATATGTGTGTTGCTTAAAATATATGTTTTCCTTTACTTAGAATTATTTTACTTTATTTCTTTATTTTTAACGATTTATGAAAAGATGAACAAGGACGCACGAATAGTATTCATCGATATATTAATTCAATTAATATGTATTAACTGTGCATATGCATCAAACAAAGAAAAACCAGGTTTTTTCATTTTCACCCGGACAGGAATTCCTGTTGGACTCTCGGTTTGAACAAGTTTATAATATGCTACTATGAGTCAATGGCATTCTCTTCCTTCAAGATATCTTATCTAGCATTCCTTGTTGAACTTTTAACTTATAAGACCAACAGATTTTGCACGCTACATGAGGACAAGATTTATATGTTCGTATGCACAGGAAAATTTGTTCAATAATGAATGCCTAAAATGCATTATTATTCGGTGATGTTTTTGGAAATTTTGATAACCAAGTCGCTCATATGTAAATATGAATTATATATATATACATATGTATATAATATATGTATGTACGTACGCATATTTATGAGCATATGCAATCATTTGTTTTAGTCAACAGAATACAAATGTATCCTCTTTCTTAGTAGGAAGTTTTAAACCCGCGTTGTGTTAATTGATTTTTAGGAAAGTTGGAAACTAGAAACTTCGAGGGGATCATGAAATATGATAAGTTCAGTGCGCATATTTGAAAAAAAAATAAGGATGCGTGTCATTCTACACCACAGACATGAAATATATATGGAAGATATAATCATAAACATATGTATACTCCTATAGGAACAAATTTACAATAAGAAGTATTATATTCTCATAAATTCAATTTTATTTCAGCTATACGATTTTCACTTTCTTTAAAAACTTCATGAAGTATAGTTTTTAAAAGTTATAGTTTGATAATTTTATATAAAAATTAGACGTAAGATACATTTTTTACCTTTTTAATGTATTCTGGTTGTAAAACTAGTATATGTTGATTTATTAAGCAAAGGAATTGATTTAGTAATAATGTAATATTTATAATATTTGAAATTTTACAAAAGTATTCAAAATATTATAAATCAATTTATACATCATCAACCGGCTAATAACTAATAAATATTTTATATCAAATAAACAATGTGTGTACAATGAATAATTTATTCAGATAATCTAACACAATATTATTATTATTTAGTTCTAATAATTATCGTTAGAAATTTTGAATAAAGAATAATAAGCTATTTATATCAAATCAAAATATTAAATCTAAAAAATTTACTACTATATATATTTCATTAATTTCCATTGCCCTCTTATCTATAATTAATATAATTGATGTTTATATGAGTACCGATGTATTGATATTAATGATACATTTATATTATATCTATTCATATATACATACATATAATACCTATATCTATACTATATATATATATGTATAAGAATTGTACAAAATATTTGGTGCATATATATATATTATGTGAGTTATTATATTTGATGTTTAGATATCAATATCTATAGAAGGGAAATAATTTGACTGGTATAATAGTCTTTAAACATTTCTAGTAATTAAAAATTAATTTTAGATTCATTGACAATATACAGACTGAAAAGGACTTTCGGCTTCAAATCAGATAAAACGAGACACAGAGACAGTGAATAGCGTATTACTTTGGTTTTCACTTTGAGGGAATATATTAGTAATTTACACAAAGCCAAAGTTTAATGATGATAATCATATTTCTCCAGTTGCTTCTCTATCCCATATATCTATATCATAAGGTCTTCTAGCACTGGTACTGGTATAATCTATTTTGTCTAGAAAGGGATTTCCCTTTCTATTTTACTCCCAAGTACTCATCGCGTAATTGACCTACCGCCTATATAATACGCTGTTTATTATATATATTATATACGCCGCACATCCCAAAGCCACAGGAAACTATTATAATTTAGACAATTACACCGAGAGTAAGTGGGTAAGTGAGTAAACGCGCAGACAAATTGTTAATCGTTCCTCTGTCTAGTCTGTCTATCAGTTACGATTCATGATCTCCGACCGAAGACTATACCAAACGAAGAGCCAACTTCCGCAGAGACTTCGGGGGAAGTTCCTCTTATCCGGAAGATTTCTTTCTATATCTCATTTTATTTTCAAGCACAGAAAATTTGTTGTTTTACTTTTACTATCTGAGAATACTTTTATAATGAGCTCAGTTCCGAGCTAAATTTGGCCCCAAGACCTTAAATTTTTCTTTGTTTCATAATTTATTTCTCCTTATGCTTTACGTTGCGGTTATTGTGATCAGTTAAGTTACTTTATAGCCTATAAGCCAGATTAAAGATTATTAATGTATCGTGACGTTTTTGTTTTCCATAGAACAATGCTTGTATACTATATTAGATATAATTGATTGAAGGTCACCTTATAAAATGTGAGAGAAAGAATATAAGGTATTTGTGAGTAAAGGCATACTTTGAGGGCTAACTTTTCATAATTGAAATGTAAAATCATTTGTAGAATTAATAATATTTATATAATGCATTAGTTTCACTTTTGTATGGCATAGATTTGCCTTTCAACAATGGGAGTATCCAGATATTTTATAGATTATATTTCATACAAACGATATGAAAGGAAACTGTCAATTAATAGGGCTGTCAATCTTACAAAATAAAGTATAAAAGGCATAAAATATTTTGATACTTTGAAAAAAAATTACAATTTGGATATAATGCTCTAAATTTACTTACTAAAAACATATTATATGTATATTAAAACTCATTTACCCCAATAAACAACATAAAATTAAACTAAATCTTTGACGACTGAACTTATATTTGTATTCAGTTATGCAATAATCAAATTCATATATTCGCATATTTAAGTATATATGCAGAAAATTCAACATTAGCATCAAGCATTTCCTCTCTATAATGCTGCCTTTCTTCATATACTAATATAGGAAATAATTAAAAATAAACAAAGCAAACCGGGAATAAGCATAGATTTAACGTTACCCTAAATTACAGTATACATATATACGAATATCGTTATTTCCTTTTTGTATAATTAATTGAACTCATTACGAGCCTAGGGAAAACATTCTAAATATTTTAATTAAAACAAGGGAAATATTTCAAAATATAACTCGTTGAAGTATGTATATTTTAAAATATTAAGAGAATAATGTAATTTACACGATGCTGTATTTTTAATTATGTATAAATATATATTACCGGTATAAAATAAATATCTATTTAAGATTATAGGTTATATATCGCATCTCAATGCTTACAATGCGTAAAATCAATTTCATTCTTATTTCACCACGCAACTTTGACACAGACTGATCAGTGGTATAATGATCACTCATCCAAACACCGAAAAAAAAAACTAAATTCAATCAGTACATTATCAGCTATATTATTTGTCTAATATATAGAATTATCTCCAAGTGTGAGTTCACAAGAAAACAGATTCAAAATCCTTTCTCTAAATTACTATTATCAATCCGTGAGGGACATTTGAGGTGTGAAAGGTTTCCACAGAAAAAATAATTTGAAACAAAATTAAAACTCACATTTTCTCACTTCAATATTACTTATTATCCTATCTAAAAACACAGAAAAAAACTTTTACTTCTCAGTGTGAAGATGTGCTTTAAATCTAAAATATTCAGATCTTATTCATAAACTTTTATAAGTATATTGTCTAGTGTTATTAATATATAATACTATATTAACTCTTTTTGCGAAAATTTTAGTTATTATTCGAATTGAATATACTAATCAAGATCCCGCACAGAAGAATTTATCGAGAAATTCTAGGATTACTTTCTTTAACTTAGCAGCAGGCTATACCTTTTTCATGTTATATTTTATATGTATGAATGAGATATATTACTCTGCAAGGTGGCTGGCTAGTTTTGAGAGGATATATGTATACTTTCAAACAGATTGAAGAGGAAATGAGTGCCTATAGAACGTATACTGAGGTATCAAAATTATATTATTCTCTTTACTTCTTTTTTCATTTTCTCCCCTCTTCTTTCCTTGTGTCTTAATCTTGCAACAGTAGGTACCTTCTCCAGCATGTCCACTTCCTCTCTCAGTACTTACAACCACAATAACAACAACAACAGTAGAAGCCAGAAACATGCCAACGGTTATCTAATTAAAGTGACACTCTTTCTCCGTCTGACCAAAGAACTATCCAGTTAACAACATTGACTATACATAAACATATTATAATCTGCATATATACATAATATGAAGAACAGAAAAAATATGATACTGATTTAAATAAAACAGATTCACTGAGAGGAAGTAATTCTTTAACTTTATTTGAAACTGTAGTCGTATCCTAACATCCTGAGTTAATAGAGTGGCAAAGGAAGAAAAATCAGAACAAATTAAAGGGAATTATTAACTTTTCATTTCTATAAAATATGAATATCTTGCCTCTTTAAATATATGCCATCAAGTCTTTTAAATTAAAATTTACGCTTTTAAAATTGTAATATTAATAAACATTCGCACTATATTCATAATATTGTCATATTCCAAATTTATTCATATTTATATTGGTATTTACATTATCTATTATATATTTTATACACATAAAAAATGTGTCCAGATTTTTAAAGAAATGATGATATATGTAAATATAGAGGTGTCATTATTATATTGACTTAGACAATTGAAGTTCATAAATGAAAACTTGAGATCACTTACATTCACATAAAATGTTTTCCACAATACACACTTGTTTTATAGTAACACTATATACCGATGATATAGTACTGTTATAGTATATGTTATATTTGTGTTATACAGGAATAGAATGACTTTCAATGTCAAAATGTGACTTAATTTTTTAAAGTATTAATATATATTAGTTATTAATCACTAACATATAATCCAAAAATTACTAATACTATATATATAGGTATGTGTTAAATTGATAGAACGAGAATAGCATATTTCGATCCGTTTTGATTCACTCATTAGCAGTCATATCAACATGTGTAGAAAACTATCTCAAACGAAAGAAGTATCTATCTAGAAGAACTAACCTGAAAACATCCAGTTACTATGTAAAAGTAGAGAAATAAAGTTTTTAAAATTATAGAATTACATTCAATTTTAATATTAAAAATTGGGTAAAAGTTAAATATTCATCTGTGTAATCTTTACCCATGATTTCGCATTGGACATTCATTAGCAAGAAAATAATTGTTATGTTAGTAGGGGGTTATATATAGATTATAGATTATAGATTAATAAATATATACATATATAATATGTATATGTATATATGTATATCATGTATATGTATATGTATATGTATTTTAATAAGATAAGATAAACTGAAATAAAATAAAATAGAATAAGATTTAATACAATTATAAACTATAATAAAAATAATTTTGCATATTGAAATTATTAAATTAACAAATTTTCAACCCACTACATTTAACACCCAAGACCATTTTAGACAAGAAATATATCCTAACGTCTTGTGGCCTGCGATTTCTTTGTGACTATCACCAAACAGAAAACCACATCCGCAGTTGAAGAGTGCAAAAGCAATGTACACAAATTATAATATATAAGAGCGGAATATAGGCAAATTGTGTTACAGACGGGATCCATTCTATTATGGTGTGTGTATTCTAACAGTATGCATTGTGATGGTAGAATCTTCCCCTCCTCCTCCCCCTTGTTGTTATCCACAAACTGTCTAAATTATATTCGCTATTGATGATTGTATGCTGCATATTATACGTCTAGAAAACATAGTTTCAGGAAAATAGGCACAAATGATGAGGAACACCAAACATCATCCACACAGGCCGAAGTTTCGTCTCCCTTGAACACACGAAGGCGTGCGTCTAAGAAATAGCACACCAAAATAAACAGAACTCTCCTAAAATGTCCACTCCATTGTTGGCACGGTTGACACCGAGCTCTCTCAAAGAATAACAAACTTTCATCAGGATACATTTCTATAGTCATACCATACACCTCTAAAGACTGGCTGTAGTTGTGTGCGTGTGTCTCGACCTCACAAACCAAACCTGTCGTTATATACATTCTCCAACGACACCCCAACTGTATTTCTTCTTTGCTCAACTTTTCTTCCCTTCTTTTTTCAGAATAGCAGCTCAGTTACTTCCAAGCATTGTATGTATATAAATTGTTGGGTAAAACGTTTTCCATTATTTCTTCGACTTCGTCATTCTTTTTAAGCATTCCATCGCGTAACAGTCTAAGCGTATATGCAAACTAAAGTTTGAGGTCTTTAATATAATATCAGAAAACAGGTTAAGTTGCATGAGTGAGTTCACTTTCCAGAGGTCGCGGCCGCTGTGACTCGATGGACGATACATTACGATAAAGATGAAAGTTGAGAAGGGAAGGTATGTGGAAAAGGGAGTATATTTAGCAAAAGAGGATATATAATCATCGACTTTTTCCTGCCAGTGTGTCGATTTCACTCAGTCGTGAATGATGATGCCATTTTAATAGAGGCATTTTCCCCCTTCGAAGTGCAGTTAGCTAGACGACGATTTATAAGATTAAGATAAACAGTCATGGTTTAGGGGAGTCTCAGTTTGAATTAATCGCTTTATAAAGATAGAGGTCTACAATTTTCTGTACAGGCTATCTATCTCTAAGTCTATATGCGACACATCGCCAAGGGGTTTCTGCTATAAAATCTACTTAGATTTATATATTTCAGAAAATATACTCAAAGAGCTCTTTTGTGAATTATTTTGTAGCTTCTATCTCAATGTTTTACTCGTGCGCATATTCCTGTAGTTTGTTTACAAAGTTAAACTGAAACAATTAAGGCTACGTTTGAAGTAAAACTTACCAAATAAACCTATAAACAATGTCTATAACGAAAGGCTTAATTTGTTAATGCTTTTATAACGACCATATTAACATTTTGCGACGTATTATTTCTATAAAAATTAAAAACTATTTAATTCGTATATAAATGTTTTAGAAGAAAATTCACATATTATTAGAAATTAAATATAATTCAGTTGCATTAATTTTTACAGAAAAATTGGATAGTTCTTGCTATACTAAAGCAACTATGAAAAACCTTAAAAAATAAAATCAAGATTGTAAATATATCATATAGTAGCATATTATTCATACATATATATATGAAAAGATCCATTAAAATCAGCGATTAATATATATATAGCATAATATATACTAATGTAGGTATATACGTACGATAAATAAGTATGGTTGTATAAATATTTTTTTAAGTTACGATAAATGTTATTTTATTATAAGATGTTCTCACATTGAATAATAATAGCTGCAAAGATTACCAGGTAGATGTATATATATATGATCGCCTTTTGGAATTCGTGTATATAGTAAATTTTAGATATCATTTGATTGATTGTGCATTTATCTTTAGGCAATAGATATTTCACGTTCTGTGTATTTCAAATATATACCGCATTATTTTATAAATAGCAACAAAATTTATTTAATAATATCAAAATTATCAGTAAAATCTTTAGTTTTAAAAAGTAAGATAACGTATCTAAATTGTATAATTCAGAGTAACCAAATAATAATTTGTCGAAAATTATAGAGATTTTAAAAACAAGTGTGATTTTAATATAATTAACTGGTCCGCTGTTTACTTTTCTACATTCAATTGCGCGCTATTCAAACAATAAGTGTTACAAGTTGTAATTTGTTGAAGAATATGTTGACTTAAATTTATAGAAAATTTCTAAAATACATAAATAATATCTTTGAAAGAAAACTAATAGATTGATAATCTAAACTAATTCTAACGGTTGGTGTTACTTATTACCGTATGTTATAATATATGTATATGTATACAATTCTCTTCACAGTCGACCGGGCCGAACATAAGCAGTCAAGTACCTCGGCGGAAGGAAACTACATCTAGAAGACGACGCCAACCATCTTCCACCAGGTCATGCATTCCTTGTTATAGTCGACATCAGTAATCAGCATGCTTACAATGAATTAGTTAAATAATAAAAGCAATAATATATAAAAGATTAATTTCTGCACACATTGGCTAGTTCATCCTTTCCATTCTGCCCGCAGGTATCCGGAGAATACAATTATTAAAAGTCGAGGGGATGATGAAAAGGGAGTAAAAATGTAATAAATGTCAATACATAGTTGGGTAGCGAGTTACCTAGTAGTTTCTATTAATATTGACAGAAGTTGATAATAAATAATGATGCGAGTGAAAGAATTTTTTATAATCTATTGCAACAGGAACAATAATTGGTCTTTGATCCCTCGTTTAAGAGAAGGACAATAACCGCACCGGGTGGTCTTTGTAGTTAGTTATAAAACACTAATTACCTCCAGCGTGTTAACAACACGCTGAGCTTGCACTGGTAGAGTCAAACCTTTTATTACAATTCAGATGTAAGTTGTTGGTAGTTACCTATTCTTACTAAACATGACATACAGAAAAGTCTGCATATGTATTTATTCATAATATAATATGTGTAAATTTTGCATGCATTGAGTAATTTCATTTTGCACAATAGATTACCTCTCATTAGTAATGAGTCACAAATATATATTATTTATAATCGAAATATTTTTGTTTTCTTCAGTTTTCTTTAGATTTCTATTGCTACATTTCTTTTGCAATATAGTAACAAATTTTGTTTTAAAAATTCATTAAAAATTTACAGCTGCAATAGACAGTAGATTTCATTTTTTATGTATGAGGTTTTAAATAACTGACTATATACTCCAGTAATTGGCTTGTTACAAAATAACTTTCAAGCGTTACATATATAAAAAAGTTTCGTGATTTACTGTTTTACCTTTTCTCTCAACTGATGAGTCAATTGAGGTAATAATACTCTGCACCTCTCATAAAAATGTAACCTCAATACATCAATGATCTTTGAATGTAATTGTTTATATTTTAATATCCTATTTGTACTTTGCAAAACTAAATGCAAATACCAAGATTTCATTTAGTTTTGTGCATATATACTCGTATATTTTAAATGTGTATAGTATACAGTAGTATATATGTAGTTGTATTAAGAAACCTCAATCAGTATTTAGAATAACTACACATAACTTATAAATATTGTACATTTATAACTAAAAATTCGTTAACATATTTTCTTAAAGAGGTTCGTTAATTATTACATATTGTATATACCAACAACCTGACAAGCACAAACAGTTGCCAATTTTTTTGTTCTTTCTATTCAACGTGTAAAATTGTGTTTCTGTTAACGTATACGGCGCTAGCTGACGCTTTATTCATGATTTGGTTGAAGTGCAACTTCGTAAGTTATTTCCTTCAAACAAATGGAATGGAGCAACTTTTTTGGCACAAATCAGTATCGCAAGAACACAAATTCTATTACATAGCCTACTAAAACTATCAATTTAATCTTACAAATTCTTCGTCTCTACAACCCTAGGAAGCAAATAATATTTAAGTGACAATCGTGAACTAATTCAGGTAGTCTGTTTGGGTATTTCTTAAATGTCTTTCCCAACATTAACATTTAAAAGATATAGGTGGACGATGACAGCCGAATATATGTTTGTACTTTAATGTGTGAAGTATGTAAACATCTATTATGTCTATGTTTAGTACATATAAATCTATTTAAAAATCTGTTTGGGTATAAAAAAATGTTTTTATAATTAATTTTGAAAATTTGCATCAAAAGTCTTAAATGTCATAAGTTGTAAGGGATAGAGCAAGCTTGAAGATTGACTTATCTCTCGACCAATCAGAATCCAGTGGTGGTACCATGATGTAGACCTGGTCCTGCACAAACCATTTTACTACTTTATAACTTGCAGTTTGGTATATTAGTTCTTTTTAATGCAAATAACTTTAACATAAACGGTAGGTTTAAATTTAATTCCATTTTAGTTATTTAAAAAATTAAATTAAATTAATTTTGACTTCAATCATGGAAAGTTTTTAATGAAAAAATTGTTAATATGATAAAGTAACAAAGATTAAAAATTATATTTTTGAATGTTCATTTTTACAGATTAATAACCCACACGGACATTATGTATAAATTATAGTACTAATTAATTTAGCAAACAGGACTTCAAATCAAATTACCCATTAACTTTCTAATTAAACAATCATTTAAAACAATCAACGATACACATAAGTCCTTTAAAAATGCATATGTACACACCCTTTAACATTACATGTTTTTATTTTCAATGCAATACATTTGCACTCTTTAGTATACGCACATAGTAGCATGATTCATGCTAAAACATCAACAACACCACAGTAATAATAAGCTTCCGAGAGTAATTCGATCACCAGATACTGAAGTAACAAGCAGAATGTGCGTTGCAGTATAGGGAAGGAATTCATTATTATCAGTGCACCTGTATATACATTTTTCCTATAATATGATATATTATTAATACGTATGACCTGACGGTAAAATATCATAGAGGTCTCCAATAACATAAATTTACCTATGAGATATCTCAAGTTGTATTGTGCAAGGATCTGTGTCAAAGGTGGCTTAAATTCGGTGGGATCATATAAGCAGTACTAGCTTCTATACTCTATATTACTTGGGATCATCTTTCAACGCACAGGCATCTTTGATTTCACAAATATAATGTAGGAAGGTACTAACGGTCAACCTAGTTTTGGGAAGGCTTACTTGAATCTCATTACTATAGTCAATATAGTATAAGTTGGTAGGAATAAGTATCTGTGATATAGATATAAGATACAATTATTAGATTGCTCTGTATAAGAAAATGATACTTAACGATAACAATTTTTTGAATATCTACATGCATCAATTACACCATATTATAATATAGCTTTTATTTTTCGGCATAAATTGATATGAAATTAATTAACATACTATATCTACCAATTGGTCTATATGCGCATGTATCTATGATATAGTCATATTATATACACATATGTATATTCGTATAATTAACAATATTCAAATGCCATTTTCTTATTGTGAAATTAATGCGTTAGACATTAAATTATATATCAGATAAAAACTTAATATTAATTTAAAATCCACTACTCCAGTTATTCTTCCAAAATATATATATTTTTTTAATAAATGTTGTTATTTAATACATTAAAAGGAATTTACAAAACACAGCGTAATTTTTAAAATTAAAATTAATATATTTTCATCATTCGAATATGTTATATTTTATTCAATTTTTTATTGTATAGAATATTTGAAATTAATATAGGTACTCTATTACAATTACAGTATGAAATGTCTTTTGCAATAATTTATATATATATAGATATGCATAACATTTTCTATAATGGCAATATATTTATATTACCTGATGTTATCCTTAAAATTAAATATATATGTATATATAATACATTTTTAGCCTAATTTTCGGAAATACGGTCAAGCAGATTGTCTTGTTTATTCTGCATATAACACTGATGTAAACGTATAAGTTTCGGTTAAATTTGTTGAATATAATTTATAGGTTTAAATTATCGCTTATTTTAAAATAAATTTACTAATATTCTTTAGATAACTGAAAAGTATACCTATATTTATTTAAATATTAAAAGGAAACAAACATGAATATTTAACTCCAATCGCTAAGTTACATACAGATAAACAAGCATGATCATATAAACTATTATAAAAACCAATTGTTACTGATAATCACCAACTATTAAATTTTAAACATTGAAAACGAAAATGAACTTTTGAACTTAAAACTAATAATGTATATTACATATGTTACTGCTCTGTTAATTTTACAATATTATTATATTATTCTTAATAGAAAGATACATTATTAATAACCTATTTATTAATGCATAAATGAATTGAGTAATTAATAACAATTTATTAACTACTAGATTAACAATATCTATCAAATTCATTTATTTTACTAAGAAACAAAATAGTGTATATTATATACTATATGTACAATATTACCCCAAATATCGTAATTATCAGATGGGTATCTCTATAAAAAATTGGAACTACAATCAGGACAAATCTAACATAGCAGAATACATTGGAAATCATCGATTTCCATTAAGAAATTGTCAGTTTATTCCTGTAGTGCTCCCAATAAAAATATATTCATTCTATGAAATTCTATGAAATCGAATATTTATTGCATATTCAGCTATATTGAATTTAATCAAATTTGTATTCAATTTCAATGTATATCGTTGCGTTAATGGGAAGATACAAATCTGTAAATGCTTTTTTATCTGAGCAATATTTATACAATTATTTACTTGTATGTATATACACAGCAATCTTTTTTTAGTACATGTATATTTATATAATGTAGATATATATATATATAGTGTATATAAATAATTATAAAACATAGAGTTAAAAAATTGCAAAAGGAATTTGCATTTTTCACATTCCATTTCTCGTTCAATTTTAACGCTTGTGTGGGATCATTTTGATCCATGTATGACCAACTTGCAGTCCTGAAACATCCTCAATTTCTATGTCATTAATATAGAATACAGAGAGGCTATCCCTTCACATTAAATACACAATCATGTATTATACTACATAATATGCATTAGTATAAATACACATTGAAACAGTGAAATAATAACACATAGCCCAAAATGTATGTGACGGCTATATACAATTCTACACATGCAAAGTGCGTAGCTTTGTGTATTTAGAAAATTAATTGAAAATAGCCTCAGTTTGTGCTTTCTCGCCTTACAGTCCATATACATACATATGATATACAACTGATATTTAAGTCTATAGTATAAGTATCTTCCCCCCATTTATAGTCTTTCAACAAAATTAGGAACTCGGGCCACTGTTAATTTTCCTCTCTAACAGAACTAAATGTAATAGCCATAAATTGTGATCAAGTTGAAGCGGATATTAAGTTCCATGAATAATGATCGCTTGTGCTTTGCGGCATTAATTACTCTCATTTTGCGCGTGAGGTTAAATTCGAGACCATTATATCGGAAGAGAGACCCATTAAGAGATATGTATGGTTGGTTGTATTGGTTAAGCTTTAACTAAATTTAACTATCAAATTTTCGAATAACGCATTTTGAACTATTGAAGCTTGGTACAATGTTGTTTCCATATTATGATCTTTAAGAGTATATCTAGACTTTGAACTATTTTTGAATTTAACTTTCAGAC
This sequence comes from Invenusta paracnida, assembly GCA_036023295.1. NCBI lineage: Eukaryota > Metazoa > Platyhelminthes > Proseriata > Coelogynoporidae > Invenusta > Invenusta paracnida. The sequence goes on along the minus strand of JAYRBW010154019.1, from coordinate 21,656 downwards.
CAAATGCGTTATACTTTTTCAATATATATTTTGTATTGGTGATTTTATAATAACTGGACATTATAATATCTGAATTTATATATTTATATATTATTCCCATTATAGTGAACTTAGAGAACAAATTTAATGGTCAGTTATAATGTATTAAATTCTTGATTACAGGATTTTTTCATTTTTCATTTTCCGTATTATATATTATCTATTATATTTGTATTTTATATGTATGAATTTATATTTTTTTTCTTAATTGTATTATGATTTAATCATATAGATTATTATTCAGAAAAGCTATTTATATATATTAAATTCACTTGTGTATGCTGTACACAGTTATAAACATTAACTTAATATAAATTTAATTCATCATTTAGTCATATTGTATAAAGTTTAATTTTTATACTAATTGATATATTTTGGGATATTCCTGTTTAAAAAGTATCCTTAAACATAATTTATTAGGGTTGGATTAAAAATTAAAAAAATCATTTTAGATTGATCAATTTTACACGATTACTATAATATTTTTTTAAGGTAGAGATATATTATATGTATATTAAATTCAAACTTTTTCTATTGAGATAATATTTTTATTGTTTTAATGGTGTTTTATTCCTACTTTCAACTTGAATGAATAATTTGAATGAATATAATATTTTTTAGTTTTTGATAAAAATAACGATTAAATAATTGCGAAATATGCAGTTTTCAGTTAATGTAATTCTAGATATTTCATATTATTTCATTTTTAAACTTGAATATTAGGCAGAATATAAAAATTTTAAATGTTTGTAAATTGAATACGAAAGAATAATTTTTTAATTGTAATATTTGTACCAAACCATTTGCAATCAATTATCACATTTATTATAAAACAAATTAAAATAAAAGCGAATACCATTTTTTATAAAATTAATTATTTATTATTATCATTAAATCAAGAAACAAACATAATAATAAACATTTATGTTAATAACTTAGTCATACCAATACTTTTAGAAAATAACATAAATATTTTTTCTGCTTATGCTTTGCTCTAGAAATGCATTCTTTGAAATCAAATATTAAGATTAGTAACAAATACCGAGGAATTGTATAATTTGATCTAAGCGAATTCAAACAAATATAAATGTATGAAACCTCCTAAACATTTAACCCCCTAAACAAAAACTTATAAATAATATTATCGTATATTATTCAACTCTAACAAAAACGATAAAGTGTTGCTTAATAAGTGTGCCATGTATATGCTCATATGAAAACATGCGAGTGCATTTAAGATATATATCTATACATTATATACATACGTAACCATGGAGAAATTGAGGTTATTTACTAAACTAAAGCTAGCTTACTGTCCATGTGCAATATACAAAGAAAAAAACGACATATAAGGCCCTGACCTCGGAGGTACATTCTAAAGACAAAAGCAGTCATTCACTCAATTTTCTTCCATTCTGACACGCAACACTATCAAATACTAAATTGGTAATTTATGATGTATATATGCACCAATATTGTTTCGTCTTCTCACCTTTCCAACCGATATAGATTACAATGCACCCCGCATTACTATGCAAACATGAAATTGGGACTAAAGTTATATTGTCTGCATCTTTTCCCTGTGCGTCCTCGTATTGTTATAACTGCCATTTTATTCAAAATTGAGTTTCAACGTCCACAACGTATATACAGAGATGTTATAATTGTATTTGTCGATGTACACTTACGTCTTGTTTTCTTTAAAAGTTATAAAAGAACGAAAGGCTAGCTATACAAACTATTACGTGCGTGTTTACAATCGAAACATTATATTAAAGTTATTGATCAGCCTGCTTTGTTGTTTTCTTCGTGTATTTCTTTCTCAAGTTGCGTCTAATGATGGGGTCGACCCATTTGACCTAATGTCTCAATTCATTTGGAGAGATTTTTCTATAAACTCCATTTCATCATTAGTATGTTTTCTTTTTAATTTGCACTATGCGGAATTCTCAGTTTTATTTTAAGATATTTTGAAAGCCAAATTTTTTAAGTTAATCTTAAATGCTTGTTCAATGGTATAACTAATTTGATTATGGATAAAGTTAAAATTAACATTAAAATAATTATTGCGCTTCTTTCATTAGAAAAATCAGAGCAATATCAAATTTAGAAATATATCATTTTATAATGTAGTACATAATATTGAACTGATACTACACTATTATTAGTGATATGAAATAAATAATTCGATCTATATTATAATTTTTGGTAAAAAATATATGTTAAATGATTCAAAACAACATTTATAGTCATATCTCAAATAATATATTAATCGATTTTAATGAGATATGTTGTGAGATATATTTTTCCGTTTAAAAACTAAATCAACCTTAATTTTTAATTTTAAATTGAGCAGACAAATTAAATAATTATGACTAATGAGGAAAGGGTTAAACATTTTTTTAAATAAGCCTGTGTTATATACATATTTCGATATTTGCAGCAAATCTTATTGAACTGTTGATAAATATATTCATCATTACTTTGCTCAACATAAAATTTGATTTTTTTCCTTTACTTTCCACAAAATATATTTTTAAATTTATTCAAATTAATTCAGATTTCTAAATTTTAAGCAAAAATTAAATTATAAGTATGTTATAATATGCTTAACTATATATACGAAAGAACAAACATTTTAAATTTGTTTTGTAGATTTGTTTATGTTTGTAAGCAACAATAATGTATTTATTTTCACCCGATATATTTATTAACAACGATATTGTTCAATAAAAGGAATATATTGCGCGTCAGAAAGGGCTAAAGTGGTTTAAAAAGCAATACAGATAACACTCTTATAACTACGATATGCTACTCATATTTTACTTCATAATACACCTTTATTATTTAATATGTATGGAATACGCATGTATACCACGATTTCTTTTAATTGAAACCATTTGTAATTACATAAATGCTTACGCATATTCAAAATATAAAACATAGGTTTTCACTCAAATAAATTGATATCTTTATTTACGAAATAATCTATTAGTAGTAAGAAGGTGGAGCGCTGGAACAAATACCTCATCCTCTCCCGACCAATCAAATCCGTTTGAGGTTTCAGCCAATGGTAAAGCCCGCAGAATATAAAAGGAACGCGCGAATCTGTTATAGCTCATTCTACTCTTACTCACGCTATTAGAAGGTCGTCTCCTCGTTCCTCTCTCTGCTCTCATGATGTCACAATTTATTATCGATCCACATCATCAACCGGCGATACCTTCTATTAAAGTGGGGCCCTACTGCAGAGCTAAGATGGGAGAACGGACTATTCATATGGCCAACCTTACTACGCTGGACAAACTCTTTAAGGCGCTATCATACTCTTGAAGTCTCAAGTCTTTACAAGTTTCAAAGGCCCACTAGCCAATAGTGAGGTTATTGGGTTCCCCTTGGTCAAAGACGAGACAGTGTCAAACGAGCCACGCGATCATCTACGGATCAACGTGGGCTGAATTGAGTTTCTAGCCCAACAAAAGCTTCAAGGTTACCTCTCTTCTCTCGAGAAGACTACTCTACCTAAGGCTTTACGAGACCTCTACCTGAACACACCTGCGCTGCGACTTACCTTCTTTCCTACCTCAGACATATACTGGTCAAAGATGTCGAGCAATGTTTGCGCATTTGACTGGACTGGCAATCAGGCGATTAAAGTTGCGGAGATATCTGAACCAGGCTGCTATAAATTTAAAATGCGTTGCAAACGTATTTACATGGGTCAACACGTCGAAAGAGAACACGTTGCCAATCTCAATCTGCGCATTGTACAGATACGCTACAAGCCGATTGAATCACCAAAGTCGTAGGATGTCTGTCTCATGACCGATACTCCTTCATCGGGGGACGCAGCTGCAACAGCAGCAAAGATGATGGTCTCTGATTATAGCTGCGTCAACGACGGCAATCCTACTAGAGTTAACCGCGAGACAGGAGGACATAGTTCCCCAGATGTCACTTTAGTTCCAAACAACTGGTTAAACAGAACAGAGTGGAATACTGATGAAGATCTAGGCTTAGACCACTTACCCACGATAACCAGATTCATCATGGATAAGGAAATTCTGAAAAAATCTATGCCAACAACGAACTGGAATTGGAATAAGGCAGATTGGAAAGGCTATACTGAAGACCTCGAAAGTTTTGCTGAGTCTGTGGATAGCAATATTGACATTAAAGAACAGTATAGAAACATCTGCGAAGCAACCACCAGAGCTGCCAATAAGAACATTCCTAAAGTCACTATTAGGAAAAACAATGCCACGATGATGAACAGTGATATGCCGAAGGCCATCAAAGCTAGGAAAGAAGCTAGGAATAACATCAGTACTAATAGAGAAGAATGGAAAAAAAGATGCAGAGAAGTTAAACAACTCATTGCAGAGGAAAAAGAAAAGAAATAGGGAGAGTTCCTAGAGAGCACGGAAGAGGCTACAGACCCCAGAAAGACCTGTAACCTAATCAGATCCCTCAACGGGCGTGCTGATACCAACGACAGAAATAAACCAATTATACATATTGACAAAGAAATCAACAACAACACCAACAAGGCCAATATAATTATGACTTTCTACAGCAAACACAGTCACCAGTCACCTAAAGATGAATAAAGAGGAGAGAACACTAAACAGAAGGATAAAAGCTAAACTAAAATCTGATGAAGGCGAGGACGAGGATGACACTACACTACCTTTTTCTAAAATTGAACTTGACAACGAGATCTAGAGCACGAAAAGCAAGTCGGCTCCAGGGGAAGACAACATTTGCTCTCGTTTTATCCAAGCCTCTGCGGATAAAATGAGAGCCCTTCTCCTAAAATGGTACAACGACTCATGGAAGAAAGGTTAGTGCCCCCCAAGAATGGAGAAACGCCACGATTATCCCCTTGCTGAAACCAATAAACCAGCAAGTAAATTAGACTCCTTTAGACCAGTCAGCTTAACATCTTGTATAGCAAAGGTCATGGAACGAATGGTGGCTCAAAGACTTATGCACTTAGCCGAAAACAAAGCCCTCTTACAAGCTGAACAGATGAGTTTCCGAAAACTTCAATGCACCGAAGATCAGGTCATCAAGATCTCTCAGGATATAAATGACGGGTTCCAATGCAAGCCTACAAAAAGAAGCGTGATAGCGTTTCTGGACTATAGTAAAGCGTACGATATAGTCTGGAGGTACAAGCTACTCGAAAGGCTCTACGAAAAGAAGATTCCCTCTAGATACATCAAGTGGATAGCGGGGTTTCTTAGAAACAGACAAGCAAAAGTAAAATCTGGAGGGGAATGCGGCAAAAGGAAAAAACTTGGTCAAGGCCTCCCACAAGGAGCGGTTTTGTCCCCTATTTTGTTCCTGTTCTTCATAGACACAGTCATAGAAATACTGCCTGCCATCATCAAAATAAGTATGTATACTGACGACATCGCCCTATGGGCAACACTTAATGATAAGAACATCGCGTTGAAAGAAGTAGAAAAGGCCACGAACATGATATACGACTGGTCAGAAAAGAATAAGCTATATCTGAATCCAAGAAAATGCGAGGTCTCCTTTTTCTCAAATGATGTCAGAGATGCAAAATGGAAACCAACTATCAGAATCAGAGACAAAGAAGTTCCCTTTAACCCAAATCCGGTCTTTCTTGGCGTTACATACGACAGAACGCTCTCATTTGGGCAACACACTAAGAAGGTTGCTAATAAAGCCAATTCCAGATGCAGAATACTAAACGCGTGTACAAATAGAGAATCGGGATGGAAGGCTGAAAACTCGAAGAAGGTCTATACGTCAATGATCTGGACTATTGTGGTCCATGATGGCAGCCTTGGCTGGCCAACAGCAATAAGGACATCCTAGAGAGATGCCAATCAAAAGCTCTCAGGAAAATCAATGGGCAACTCTTGACAACACCAATAGATGCAATTCAACTCGAAAGTTGCACCCAGTCCTACAAAACTACCATCAAGAGAAACACGATAAAAGCGTATTGGAAAGCCAAGGCCTTACCAGAAGATAACCCTCGTAACATCATCTGCCAAGACGTGGTAAAACACAGAACCAAGATTATATCTAGTCTCAGAAAGGACATTAAGCAATGTTTGGACAGCATAGAAACGTCTCTGGGTAAAACGATTTGAGGCATCAAGATTGAAAAGATCACAAACGACAGAACGCCTCCTTGGAAATGGAAGTTTGTTAGCGAATGGAGAGCCTACTCTAGCCTGATTAATAACTCCAACAAGGCTACGGATATAAAAGTCCTCAAAGCAGATGCGATTAACACCATTAGGCACAGAGCGGCGAAAGTTATGGTTTACACCGACGGGTCAGCATCAGCAGGTACCACAAATGGGGGAAGCGCAGCCGTCATCCCCAATCAACTCAGATGTGGACATCACCACAAGCTGCAAACTTTAATGGCAAAGTTTTTCGGAGAAGAAGAGGTCTGCAAAAATTCTAACATGGGAGCTGAAACTGTTCAACACTGGCTCAGTGAATGCTCCAAGTATAGCCAATCCATACTCAAAATTTTCGGACAAGTTGATCCCCCCTCACTAGTTTTTGGAAGTACCCGGAGAAGACGGAGGAGTACGAACGCATTACCAAGGCGTAACTTCAAGTCGCCCACAACAACAACAAAAAAAGCAGCAGCAGTTTCCATGGTGACTCCTACTACTACTCAGAAGAAGAAGAAGACAGTCCCTGATACACCAAAGAAACCCGCCCTAAAACGCTCGGATGTGACGATGGATCTAGACTTCATCATTCAGTGGTCTTTGGATCAGGGAGTGACATGCGACTGCTAAATATGCAACCATACATATGTATGTTAATCTTGTCTCTACAAGCACTAACTCTATCTTCTTCCTCTTACTCCATCTTTTAATGAGTATTTAGAGATTGATCCAGTACGTACTATATGCTTAGAAAATATTTATTCAGATATTAATTTCTCAATGTTAGAGACTTGTTGTTGTTGTTGTACTATTATTTAAATGTTTTGTCCACAAAATTATACGTTTTATATCTCTCCATATCTATCTTGACTTCTTATTTAACTTTAGGTATCCGGATTAAAATAGAAAATAAAAATAGCCTTTTTATCCATAGAAATATATATATTTCAGTTATAACAAGTACAAGTAAGATATCGCACTACTACAGTTGTGAATGTTTACATTAAACAGTAGAGCATAGAAAATGTCCTTTCACGGGCGTTTCGGATACTTAAGTTCTTAATGTAAAATTTTTAAACATCTTAGGCATAGTAATACGTATTCAATATATAAGTAGTAATATTATAGTTAGGATAGTGCCCAATGTAATAATGAGTGCAGTAAACTTGCGTATTACAAGTATCTATCAATTATAGGACTTAGAATTACACAGACAAAAATATAGATGATAATTGTTATGAAGATTTAAGACATAGTCCCATTATGTTTATAAGTTATCCAAAAATTAAAAAATATATTACCTTAGTTGCACCTTTGAAGCATTGTAAATGTCTAGGTAATTTTCACCCTATGTACTTGAGTTCAAATCACCCATCGCCTCTTCCATATTTTCAATACGTCCGATTTCTGCCATATGTATTGCAGTACAAATGATAGTGCCAGTTCTTGATAAAATTGTTCCAAATTTCACTATAGGATATACTGTCATCGATTCTCGTACGATATAAGTTGGTAAGCAGAGGTTCCATATCTGCATATTGAGATTCTGCCTACTCGGATTAACCCAGTCCCTCATCACTACTGCTCTCTATTTTTTAGTCCCTCTCACCCTACTAACTGTTCATGTTTATAGCCTAGCGCTCTCCCCTATATGTGTGTGCAAGTCAGAGAAACAAGACAGATGTTGAGGTGATCAAACTTATTTTATTAAAACATCAATAGTAATAGTAGTACAATAAAGTTTCCAATCTACCATAGGCATAAGTGTCGTCTAACAAACTGTCTTATAATAAAGTCCACCCACGATAGCACTGTTTATTTAACCAAAGTTGTACACGAGGCGGAGGCAGCTGTCCAAAGGAATCAAATATACTCACGGCCATGTAGCAGAAGAACGGCGATCCAATGTTCACCGGGGAGATTGTCATTATCAGTATTAACAATGAGGCCAACAGCGCCGGCCTTATCCAGCTTTCTGAGTCCAACGGGGAGATGATTTATTGGTTAGACACAGAGAAAGTTCTTGTCCAAGCAGTCGTGTAGACTCACAAAACGAAACAGTTGATTTGTATAGAGCATCATTAGCCCTTAAAGTCAATAAGCACTTGACGTTGATGTGTGATTTCCCTTTTTGTGTCCAAAACGGTCATAATAATCACGTTTATGGACTCGGTAAGAGCATTACCAAACTTAAGCTCAAATCGGAGATTTCCCTCACTATAGGGTTGTGCATGTCCAACCACTGTTAGATCAGGCTTTAGATTAAATGCAAACAGGGTATAGCCTCTCGCAGTAAAGTCGTCAAGTGTGATATTATTGCTCTCATCACGATTAAGCATTTCCAACCTCTGTAGCAGTCCAGCCATATACTCTCGTACACAGAGTTTTTTTATCAAAGTTGGGTGTAAGCAGGCGGAAAGGAATGGTAATACCCTCTCTATAGAGCGCCAGATATCCCAATAAATTGTGCTTAAATTCAAAAGGATTATGTGCAATATTCCCATTATATGCCTTGTTATCAACCATACCAGTAATGACAATTTTTGGTATGTGACCACGAAAAAGCTAATCTCGTATATGACTCATCGACCCGGCAGGAATAGTATATGTCTGCATGGTTGTATGCTGTAAGGGGTAGATTGCATTCTGTGTAACAAGCTGTTTTTCATGCTCCATGATAGTTCCAGGGGAGACCTTAACCCATCTAACATAGAGAACGACTTCCTCAATAATCACTTTGACGCGTTTTGAGCCGCCACGGTTTTATTAAATAGGTAAAATTCTGGCTTGCTACGAATCAACTTAATGTGCACATCTAGCTGGCTGAGAAGATACTTGCCCTGCTGACACATATCCAGATACAAAGGACCACAGAGGTCAATCGATTCACCCCCTTTAATGCTATTCAGACATTGGGTATATCCACTATTTGCCGCCCCTCTTCCATTTTTCCTGCAGTATCCTTGATAAAGAAAGATGTTTACAACTGTTCCCGTTTACTTGCATTTGAAAATAGAAACAGGTTATCGAGATATGCTTTGTAAGGAAACATATGCACGCCTCTCTCAATTTATGTATTGCCTTGGGTAAGCTTCACATCAAAGAGAGAGTGCATCCAATTGTTTACTGGTGCTTCCTTTTGTGCATGGACTGCATTGGAGGTACCATTTGCTTTAACAAATTTGCAACGCAAATAAAGCATAGTATCGTTCATGTCAATATATTCATCAGTGGAAGAAGTTATTTTAAACTTTATGGGAGCATTGTCTTGGGTGACATTATTGAAAGGGTGTACATCTACCCATCGCATGATCAAGCACAGTCTGAACAGATCTCTTCTCAAACAAAGAGAGCTCACTTTTGGTGCACGGGTAGTCACTTGCTGTAATCATACTACTGGCAGTCTTCTATGTCATTTAACAGGAGGAGTGGCCTTTTCCACTCTACCCCCTTTCATGTTTATAGACTTGCCTCTCCTTCACCTACGCGCTCCACTACTCTACTGCCCAGTGGGAAAAATATCCTATGCAAGATACTCACGACCAATATCATTAATTTCCTTGCGATCTTGCTTCTTGAGATTTTCAGGAATAATTTTAAAGTTTCCAGCCATCATGTCACCTTCTATACCCGTACCTAGTGCAGAAGTAGCGGCACGCTTCCCCAATTTTTTAAATACAACTGAAAAATCGACCCTCTTTTACTTCTGCAGTTATATTTACCGGATTTGATACACTCCCAAATCTGAATAAGAAGGCGGCATATGGATTTGACTGAGTCATTTCTCATTGAAATACTAAATCTCCGAAAACTATCATTATACCATAAAAAAAAATCTTTATGATCGACTGACTATCTATCTATTTGACATTATTAATAAGAATCATCTGTTTCCATGGTGATAAGTCTGCTGTTTCATGAACGCCTTTGGGTTCGATAGTAATATTGACAGTTTTCTCTGGTTTAATTTAATGGATATGAATCTATTCTCCCTTACTGGTTGTTTTGACTGAATTGACAAAGAACATCTCAACTAGACCGACTTCCCATTGATCCCCTGGAACATCCAAGTTGATATTATTAGCCAGCTGTGTTGTATAGTGAGATAGTCTGTTTGTATGGCTTTCTTTGCCTTCCTCATGTACATTGCTCAGGAGAACAATGTAAAAGCCATCACTCTGATTTATATGGGACATCTTCCACACGAGTGAGTTGGGTATAGGGCATCCATGAATTTTTGGGTGTATAACCTCTTCAGTTAACAAGGGCTTGTTTATGCACACCAGTGCCACGTGTGCCAATAATCTAATCAATACGATATGTTTCATCACGTGCACTCACTCTCTGCATCTCCTGCTCATAAAAGCTACCCTCCACTATACTGCCAGACAGAGAACGCAGTGTATAAGTAACGAGGGTGTAATTTGTATTGACAGCGTGAACCAGAAATTCTTCTTCACTCCAGTTTGGTACATACTTTGATTTCCATTTGATAGGTTTTTCTCCATATAAGTGTAGCCAGAAATCTATCTCATTATCAGGGGTTATTTAACTTGGCGTACGACCAAGTATACGATGATGATTGTTATTATAGGAGATCAATAGTTTAGGAAGCATTTCTAACAACTTGTATGTACTTTGTTTAGTAAAAGCACGCCACATTTTCCACTTCAAGGTACAATTAAATCTTTCAACCATGGCCGCTTTGTGCGTTTACTTGACATTAAATAACTTCATTCCATGAGTTTCAATAAGATAAGTACTCACTAGTCGGTTTTCAAATTCGAGACCCTGACCAGTCTGTAGCAGCTTGGGTACCCGACCACTACTCTAGGCGAATAACTTTTTAAAGGCAAACACAAGTTTCGATGCTCTTTTATCTTTAAACGGTATTTCTCAAACATAAAATCAAAAGCAAACAATCCCTGTCATCAAGTAGCGATAACCCTTGTTCACTCGGGAAAATGCCTTCATCTTCACCAAGTTCGCCTGCCATTGCATGTCCATTTTCCTTACCATAGCGTCTGTGTAGGAATTTTCGTCTCACTGGTTTGTGAAGGGTGAATGCCCACTGACTCTTCAACCAATTCGTTACTTTCTTTCTTGGTAACGTGCTTGCTTTTACCAACGTTTCTATACGTCCGTAAGAGCTCAGAAGAGATGCGTCGTAGTACAGTGGGTGGAGTACATCCATGTGTTGTTGCATTTGATATCGATTGAGAGGCCATCGGCAATGTCTGTGAAATTCTTAATACAGCAACTAAGTGAATTAATTATTGCCTTAGGTATGGTACCTAATAAAGTAATGTTTTTAATGCATCATAGTTAACTGTTGGCTTTAATAAGAAATGTCTAGTCCGCCTTGGGTTCTTCATATTAACCGTATCCTGTTCATCGCTATTATAAGTTAATTTTCGCGCAGTCATAGGCATACTGGTAGATATTTTAATTGTATGTCTGTCCAAAAACTCTTTGAATTGGCGCCAGCCAGATTGTGAGAGCGTTCTGCTCTTATCAGTAAGGGTTGCATAGTGTATTAAATCAATTATGAAGGGATTATCAAGAGGGCGATTTCACAGTATGACTTTTTCTTCATAGTCTCATGTGACTCCATTTGTCACTAGCTTATTGAGAATACTTGTCCCTCGACTGCGTATCTGAAGTGGGAACTTGTCAATACTCCACTGGATTATTGATAGAGATAGGGGTGGTTGTGGAGGAGGAGGAGGGGAGACAGGAGGTGTTGTCTCTTTGTTTATTCGTTTTCTTTCCTCATGCAGAGTATAGACATAGAGCTTTTGTGCCTAATCAATAGGTATATCACATTCTTCTGTAGCATTCTCCTTCATGGAATGACTAAAATCCGCCTCATTTATTATTATCATACGACGATAGGTATTAGCGGTAAGTGACATATCACTGTAACGGCTTTTTTACTCCAAATCCAACACCACTTGATACTTGAGTGCAGCCTTCTCTGCTAAAGCGAGTAAAGGGAGAAGGAGAGGAAAGACGCCTCCCCTTTGTATACCTCTAAGTGTTTTTTTAATGCGATGCACCGCGTCCGGTTTGATGTGAACACGATTTCTTTTATGAAGTGTTGGACTACAAAAGAAATTCACAAACCTTAGTTTGTCTTTGTCTGATAACGTGCTCACGAGTTTGTATATCCAGTCGGACTCTCATTGTATTCCAGTCTTCCCTTTTAATATCTTTCAGAATATTGTACAATAGCGCAACAATATTTTTCAACTGGCAACTACTTGCTTGCTTAATTAATGTCCGTCTCTCTTTATTACTATTACCCGCTTTAACAAGTTTATGAAGAAAATGTCCACTCATATCAACGCTACCTATAGCCATGTTTATATACTATAAAGCGCGGGATATATCTACTTTTGTTTATAGGCAAGTGAAATGGATGACTTTGGTAGGACATATATACACTGTTGAAACTCATCCGGTAAAATACATGTACAACACACGCAGTTCATCAGGAGTATTTTGATGCATTTCAAGAAACAGATAAAAGTGTGGGCGTATGTTCACTGCATCATCTTTATATGCACCAGTGAAAAAGCCATTCTGACCTGGATACATCTGTCTAGACAGGCATTCAATCTGGTTGACGTCTTTCGGGGATTTCAATAGCACCATATACTGACTATTTAGCAAGCGTGTTCGGTTCTCCCTACCCCCACTGTATATATTTTGAGTAATGGATATTACCGTGTAGGGTCTAAGCTGTACAAGTCGAGTAAACAAATTACTGAGTACTTTGGAGCTTTCCGCCTCCAACATTAATTCGTCTAATACAATCATATCGTGAGGTTTTATCATGTAAAATGAATCGGGTAGCCCCGTTTCATAACTCATAGGTCATAAAGTTTTATGGTTGGCTCATACTGACTCTCACTAAACCAATGTACAGTGTTGGGTGGGATATCGAAAAACATGTCTCTGTGTTTAATCAATTTCTCCACAAATGTTGGCTTGCCAGTCTAGGTGGGACCTACTCCTAGCATAGCGGATGGTATAACATATAACATATACATGGTAGGTATAATGGCATTACCATATATGGCTATGTTTATGCAGATGAACCAATCAAAGTCAAAAAAATATTATTAAGTTTTGATTGGTTGATGCCTCACAAAATAGACTATAAAATTGAAAGATGAAATCAGTTTGCACATTTTCTGTTTTATCTTGCTACTGTCCGATTCGGTCTTGTCTTGTCACTCAACATGGTTCGCTCAAGCATCGCAAAATCGTACAGTCTCTGCTCGGACTGTAACAGGTTCTTTTAAGGCGTGTGCAGTCTACACTTTAAGACGTATGCAGGACAGCGATTCAACAATGGTCTACTCCATCGAGTTGGCTCTGAAGAGACGTGTCATTGAGTCTGCAGTGGGGAAAAAACCCTTGCAGAGGTCAGCATCAGGCAGGCGATCACAGCTGGGCAGAGTGGGTGGCCACTGAGACCGTCCGTCTCATTTTGCCCCATGAGTGGACACTATACGGAGGGGAGCGTGCCTCCTCTGGTGATAAGTGCAAATCTTCTCGTAGAGTAGTTAAGGAAACGGGCGAATGAATAGGTGATAAAGATAGATATATGTCTTGTTGCAGTTGTTGTATACAAGGTTGAATAATCCACACCCTGTCAGCATTACGTACAAAGCGTATACGTTGCATTGTGGTGGAACACAACCTTCCACCGTCTCTTACCAGAGAATAATTACGCTATGCTAGCTGTATGCGAAGAGTTTCTACTGGATTTGCCGTGTAGCTGTGTGATTGGCTGAAACCTCAAACGGAGTTGATTGGTGGTGAGGGGGTCTTTGTTCTAGCGCTCCACCTTCGTTACTACTTCACTTCTATTCAGTCAAAATATAACATTTTATTTAGTAATGAAACATTTATATTTAATTAACATATATTGTGACAAATAAATAAATTATTATTTTTCTATATAGTCTTGTCGTAAACGATCGAAATTCCTCCACAGAAATAGTTTGACATACAGTTGCGCAATTATTTATTTGTTTCCTTTCACGCTTTTAAATAAGATTATGTAACAGTTCCAATCAATTATCTCAAAACGTTGGTCACACATTCATCAATAAAAGTATAAGACGACAAAATTTCCTCTATTACTCAGGTTAAACCGCCAATTTCAGAGCTATGTACAAGTTGGAAATAAAACATTATTTTCGTAGTTTTTTAACGCTGGATATTCACGCGGACCAACATATTGGATGAAATTAGGAAAAATTTTCGAAAGAAAATATGCTCAGAGGATGCCCACTATATTAGGCACAGTTGTAAAATTTATTTCTTTTTCCCGAATCCCTCTTGACTGCTTAAGTGGCCAAGCCGCCGCAACAGACAGACTGCCATGGTTGTTAGTTTCTACTTCGTCATAGAATGAATTCGTCATCATAAAATGGCCTCCCAATCAAGCATTACCGCACTGGAAGGCACGATCGTATGAAAGAAGTGTCTGAAGTATTCTATTATTGAATATATAATATTATGGATGGGGGGGGGGAGGGGGCAACTATGCACTTCAGAAGCAGTGGTGCTTCACCAAAACACTGACCAACTATCGAGCCTCATTGCAAATAAAGAGTGGTAATTCGGGTTCTTCATTTATTCTCTTATTTCGTCACATTAGATTATTGTAAGAAAAATCAACAAAACCAATAGCCTGGTGTTAATAAATTCAACGCAACAGTGCAGTGGTAGAAATAATTTGTTGGAAAAATATTTTTGCAATTTGTCAGCAATTCAATTAGAAAATTTGCTATTTTTGTGAATTGTATACTTTAATGTTTTATTCATTACAAATATTTTTTTATTCTATTACACACACCAGTTGTAATAAAAATATACGCCTATTGTGGTCATTTTATAGCTTCAATATATAGTTTAGAATTATTACCTACATTTATAATTACTGTCGATTTATAAAATTTCAATAACAATTGTACTTCTTGAACACAGATAATTAATTGAATTTCCGTCTAGAATCGAACCCAATAAATGTAAAATATAACGAAATATTAATTTAATCACATTGTATTTTTCTTAAATTGACTTCAATATTGGTGTTTGCCGATTCAAAGTTTGTCGATTGTGAGTTTAATTATTTTTATTTCATTTTATCTTACTAAATTAACTATGAAGTTATGTGGTTCATACTTTATATAATAATAATTATATTTAATGAGCATTTTTTTTTACAATTTACTATTAGATATAAAATATGGATAATATTCATATTTTGATATTTAAATTACTGATTATATTGATGTAATTTTCAAATTCAACTATTTTTTTAAATGTTTTGATTCATGTAATTGAATGTAATATTTATTGATATAAAAATAAAGACTTGAGTACGGATTAATTAAATATATATACGACATCATTAATTTGAAATTAATACTAATTAATTATTTGATATTCTTGCTGTAATTGTTAAACATTGTTTGGTGGGTGTTGAGGTTAACTGATAGCACAAGTTATGACGGTACACCCGGATAAAATAATAAATCTTTATTTATATTTAATATTGATGTGCTATAACTTATATTATTACCTTTCTGTAGTGTTGAACCTATTTACAAACATAATGCTATACCTAAAAATTTTATGTCCAAATAAGAAAATTGAAGTTCATTACAACACAATTAAACTTCCTAATTAGACACGGTGGTTAAATCATAAATTCGCAGATACAGTTTTAATTTATCATGTATTATGAAAGTGAACAAAATATAGGAGTGTTAACGAAGGCTAAGCGTTATGATCATGGAAGCCATTTCATTTAAAAAAACCCAATCCTCCTTTAAATAGAACTTTTACTAATAGTGGTGCCTTCTTTTTTGGTGTGTTTAAGTTTTTTAGTCCATATTTTCTCTCTTTCTCTATCTTTATCCTAATAAGTGTCATATGTAACCCGCTATATATGTGTTTGTGTAATTTTGTTTTTCTTGCTCAATTTATTTATCTAAACTATTACGCAATTTTATCCGCCAATATCATATATATTGTCCCAGAACGCGTTGTGAATTAAAATGTATTGTTGATTGTTTTCACTTCTTTTTATATAGATTACTTTCAAGATCCGTAAATTGCAACGAGAATTCCACAAGTTCAAAATAGATGATTTCGATTATTAGTTTTTGTTTGACTGCAATATTTCAAAATGAAACGACATCACAAAACAAAATGAGAAAATAAATCACGCATCATAATGAGAAGACCTGGCAATATTAATTAATGAATATATTTGTCTTAGTCTAAGTCATATATTATTTTAAAAGTAATAGTTAGAATATATATTAATATCGTGTACATATATTAATAATTAATGTTGAGCTGTGTATCTTTCAATAAATGATAGCTTTAAATTGTTGCGAAAGAGTAGGTACAGGCATATGGATTATGATACACAATTCGATTTAATAATAAATACACCTAAATATGACATTAAACATTTCAAGGTACTGTTAAAAGTAAAAAAGATATTAAAAAAAAATTATTTTGCATTTGAGAATAAATACACATATTGAAAGTGACAGTAATACAGTAATAAAAAAACTGATAAAAATTATAAAGTTATATATTCTGCAAAAGAAATTAAAATGCATAAAATATTACACATATGATAGTTATAAAACCTTGATGATAGTATATTAAAAGTGTCAGGAAAATTTACCTAGAAATAAAATGTAGAATTTCATACTTTGAACAGTAAAGAAATAAAAAACTTTTGAATAAATAATTATTTTGAATTGTTAGTAATGGCTATAAATTATAAAATTAATTATTTACCTATGAGTCGGTATAATTACACAGTATAATAATTATATTATTGGATTTTTTCTTAATTGTCTTATCATGCCTGTTCTTTATAAGAAATATTTGTTTCAAACTATATTGACTTTAAAAATTGGTGCAAATATTACAAACTAGTTTTACATTAATTCTAATAAAGGTTGACCCAAATATTCCTAGAATTCCCCATGAGATATTTTCTGTTTTTGTGATATACAGTAATATTTAAATTTCATAGTAGATATAACATGAAACAGTGAAATAAATTTTCAAAAGTATTAATGATCTTGACTCACAATGTCTAAAAAATCTCTCAGTATAGTCATGTAAGGTATAGGTATGTATATAGACTATAAATATTCACTATTGGACGATGACATTATTAATAACTATTTGGGAACCGATACGATATATTTGTACATGCTCAATCCACCAACCCCCCTCCCCCGTCCTTGCCTACTATTTTAAATGTCAATTTCTTGTTGTATACATTTTACTTTCCTGGGTAAATTCTTGTAACAACATTCACTGACCTTTTCTCATCTGAGTGTATCCATGTAATATGTTGTGTATAACACAAGGAACCTGATTGGGATTCCATTTTCCATAAATGGACACGCACACTCTCCATAAACTCGTGTCTGCGCGCTTGAAAAATTCACTCCCTTCTCATCTTTAGTCTCTCCGTCTCTCCTTCTGATCACTCTCTATCTCTTTTTCATTCTCTCTCTTAATAAAATTGTGGAACAACCCGTCACAGCTAGAGACCAAAAGCGTTTACCCAACAAACTGCTAACATAGCTACCAGAGCAAAAAGAGAAATATGCAAAAAATGATCGCGTTTCTTCCTCTCCTTTCTCCTTTCTTTGCAACACAAATCTCATCGCCTATCTCAACATTACAGATGTTCTATTTCTAAAGTATATACATGACTGACAACATAAAACTTCCAGGCAAAATGTAGCCGCCGTTTGAAAAGAAATAGTTCTAATCAGAAGCTGCCAGCAACATTGGGCGGCGGCTGGCCCTATTTCAAGATAAGTACAAAATGTTTATGGAGTTGATTAATTTTTACCCGAATTCTCATGTAAAATGCATGTAGGATATCTTGTTTGGTTTTATAGTTTCCCCAAAAAGACGCAATGATTGAATTATGAAATATGAAATATGCTGATCAATTTATCGTGCTTTTGAATACGATTGTTAACTAGGAAATCAATATGAAAGTAAATACGTAACTTAAATTTGGAAGTTTAAATTTCATTTTTAGTTTTATTTATGTTTTGTACAGTAATAGCAATAACACTAAACTAACAATTTACTTTAAAAATGTTTAAATGTTGCCTGTTTGATATTACAACATATAGCTTAACAAACTTTGTTCCTGGTCATGTTAAAGCTGTGAAAACCTTTTTATTCATAAGCCAGCTAGATAAACAATGAAAACCACAAAATGGTTATAAGTTGTTGAATTATGTGGTACTATTGTCGTATTGCAAAGCTTGTGTATGTATCACTCATAACTTAATTTTTTAAATCAGGATTAGAGTATTATTAAATACCAATTAAATAATTAAGCATCGACTCTAAAATCTAAATCAAAAACTATATAATGTATATAGATTATAGAAATTCATAAATGGGATCAATATAAATGCATTCAAAACTAAAAATTTGTAAAAATAATAATGATAATAAAGCATTTTTCAAAAGGAATATAGAACTTATAATAAAATGTGAAAGTTCAACTAGTTCACATTTAATTAACCTTAATTTACATACTTAGAATGAAGCAGAAAAGTAAAATAAAATAAATAAAATAAAATAAAACAATATAAAGCATTATTTAAAACAAATTATGAATATATAACAATGGCAATTTTGAAAGAATTTATATAGTGTACTATATTTTAAAAATATTAATAATTTGAAATGATTGAAAGAAAAGATTTCAAATGGTTTGAAAATACAATAAATGCTCATTTTAATCATTACATTTTTTACGATAATGGTTTATTATAAATAAAAGTTCTACATTATTTCGTGTTTAACAATTTTTGTCATCATTTTATGCAACGATTATATATAGTATAATATTGTGTATAAAATGACATTTTTCTATAATCTGTGTCATCCTGAGATAAAAATTCAGTTTTGATTAACGATGGTTATAAGTAAATTTATTTGTATGTATCCCCATCATTCTTATGTATACTATCGTTATCTTGATAACTACTTCATCTAAAAGTCATGATGTACATGATCGAACTATCGACACTTATCGTTAAATTTGTCATTTATTTAATAAGGTACTCCAAAAATAACAATATATATTATTGTAAATTAATTTAGAACAAACAATATATATATAGGTTAATTTCTTTAAAAATCATTTTTAGTAATAAATCATTTCTTATGAATGTATGAAATACTTTAGAGAAAATAGATGTGTTAGTCATAAGTCATTATTTTCTTAATTATAGTATTTATTTAGTTCTTTTGTCTAAATGTTGAGTTAATCTACGGATGAGCCCAGCTTTATTGTTATCGCATCTTTTCTTCAGTGCGTCATTTCGCTATCATTTCTTGGATTTAAATTGCCAGAATATAATATAGTGTAGAGGTATATGTGATTCATAAAAAATAATTACCAGAATATAAATTTTTCAGCTTGTCACATAGATATATGCGTGCAGACTGCAGACCTGTAACTGTTTGTACATATAATATATCAATAGTAATTTAATTGGACGTATAAAAAATAATTACCTATAGTTTGCACACATAACGACTAAATAATGATTGACTTTATGAAGTGAAAATAATTGCATAGTAAATGTCATGGGTTATCTGCGACCAATTTGACAAATATTACTTATTTATATTTTCTATAATCTTGTACATTATAGGTATACTTATTATAGGTAGGTACAGAAAATATTTAATATGTAGGTCTATTTCTTAATATATAGAATTTAGCAGCACGACTTGTACTAAGAAAACAATGCCATAAAAAGATAATAATTTAATCCTGCACGAAATTATATTACTATGTTAGTAATTTTACTTATTATCATAACTTATTTATATTTAATATATTATGTACAATAAATATCTAACTTATTAAATGCTTCATATATACTTCTTAGCTTCTGAATGACACCATAATAGCATAAAAGAGGATAAAATCCACACAGAGAAATTTCGTGTTAAACTTTATTAAATGGTTAAATAATTCACTTGAGTAAATTAGGCTACAGTTTTGTATTGTCATATTGTTATACTTCATAATAAAATTTATATAAAAACAGGTTAGTTATTAATATTCCAGCGTATAAAAAGAAGAAACATTTACTCTAAACATATTGATATATATTACTTCCACTTGTATATCAATTCATAATAAGTAGTAGATTCAGAAGCCGTATTAAGCCGATAGTTAAATAAAGCTTTTTAATCGAATTTTTATGTTTCGTATAGTCAACTACTAAATACATGAGGAAATCTTCACTACGTAAATCCCCAATACGTAAAAATCATCACTACAAAAAATATAGTGATGATTCTAGTATCGTTTCAGTAAATAACGAAATAATATTATCTTTGATAATAGTTAGAAAATGTAAAAATATTTTAACAAAATATTAATGACTCTAAAATGTATTATGTAAAAATGTATTTTATAAAAGTTGAAAATATCGTGCATACATCAATTTATACATATGCATAATAATATATAATTTTCAAATAATTTTTTAACACCTTACGTAAGAAAATACATATTTATCAAACAACATCCTTAAAAATATTGAGTTACAATATTATAAGGTTTTTAAATATTTTTCTTTAATTTAAAATGTACATTATACATTAAGGAAATAAATGTTAATCGATCCTTACTGTATTAAGAATATTCCAAGTTCATAGACTTGGTTGGACATACAATTTAGTAACAAATAATTACTTTTTTGTATAAGTAACTCAATGGATATTTGATTCGCTCGCTATATTTGTAAAGTAATTTTAATACAAATTAGTAAGTATAAAACATATTAAATATGAATCATTAAAAAATTAATAAACTTTATAATTTAAAACAATTATACAATAAATACCATAAAAATATTAGTAATAATAATATTAGTTGATAAAAGCTCAGTACATTTACATTAAATAATAAAGTGAATGTGTAAAGGGAATATTTTACGCATTATTGAAGAAGCCTATAAATTCAGAAATAAATATATACTTATTTACTGAGACAGAAGAATTATATGACCTAATTGACTTATAATTAATTCATGTAAACAGTAATTATTTTTTATCATCAAATTAAAATATTATAATTGGTACACAGATTGAAATATATATTTTACTATTTATGAACTTTATATTTATACAACGGATACATTTTATTGTATGTATGAAATCGATTAATGAATGAGTCTATCCCACAATCAACGGACTATAATATAAATTTATCAGTATTGCGATCACCAATGTTATAGACTATATTTCCTCCTATCTAGACCTATGGCAATAGGTCGTTAGCTAGTAAAGCTAAGCGAACTATGTAGTAGGTAATCTAGACCTATGGCA
>JAYRBW010154008.1:0-14111 GCA_036023295.1 Invenusta paracnida | reverse complement strand
GGCCGCCCCTTCATATTTCACAGACAGAAAGCACATGCAGATGGTTTAAGAGAACGTCTTGTTTGAAAATATGTAATACGTAATGTAATTGTACATACGGTATAATGTAATAATATAGTTATGTAATTGTACATACGGTATAATGTAATAATATAGTTATGTAATTGTTATACACGAAAAATGTTCATCAAAATAAATACAATTTGTATCTGTCAAGACACAAATATGAGGACATATGTTATCTATCTTATATAAACATGACAACATTTTCAACATACACTGATCATACATAAACATAGATAATATTAAGCCTGCGTGGAGTAGATATTTTTTTATATATTACCAGTTTACGAACATAATATATGGCGTAACTTTTATCTGACCTAAGGATATACCTATGTTACTCTACTATAACTATACGATTTGTATACTGTAATGTAATGCATAACATTTGGCTATATATCTTTAATAATATAAACTGTTTATTTATGTGGTTTAGGGAACGGTTATATAAACCACTGCTAATTTTAGATTAGAAAATTTAATAAATAATATACTGTATAAAGTGCATTATGAACATTATTAGAAAATATATATGCCGATTGTTTATATAGCCACAGATGTTCATAATATTAATAATAATATGACAACTAATATAGATGCTAAGAATATATAGTATGGTCTACTATATAGATATTGGAAATGACATCATACATGAATTAAATATATAATATATTTTACAGGTATATAAGTAGAAAAATATATTCTAATAAATCACTTTTACGATCTTAAAAAGTTGCAAATAAAAATGTTACTTCTCCTCATAACAATTTTTGTTTAAAAAATGTAAGCTATGCTAAGAATTTAAAATATTTTGTATAATAACAATAAATGTTGTATTTAATCTACTTTAATTCCGACAAACATTTCAGAGGGCCGACAAACAGTGATGCCAGTACTTCGTTGGATGGAGCGAAGGAGCTGTTTGCTAAGCCAAGAAACGTTTGATAAGGCGACTCACATTACCGTATCGAAGAAATTTTCTCAATTTATTGATGAAGAAGGTTTGTATTAAAAATAAATATTATAAAATTTGAATCTTTAGGTATATCCTAAATATTATTAAAACTGTCCAAGGACTTCTACTATAATAGAAGTCCTTGAAACAGTAATTTTAAATAATATATTATTTGAATATAATAATACTTATATGATGTATATATAAAACGCATACATATTACGTTTGGATTGTTTCGAGTGAAAATAGACAAGGACAAATAAAGCTGGATTTGACAAAGCGATTTAAATAGTGGTCAGAACTTTATGCATTAATTGTGTGAGGCTTCAGGGACTGAAGACGTTGGTTCCATATATTTTATAAGTTGAGTAGGAGAGCTATTAATAATCAAAAGAAGGAAACCATCTTAAAAAATAGAGTAAATTTACAAATTTAAATACCCAAATTTCGAAAATATTAAACGAAATCTATTTTATCGTGTGTGGTTTTCTTCTTAGTTGAATAAATGGCACATAAGTAACCATTTAATTTTCAATTAATAATAGTGGAAGAAATATATTAACGACAACACAGCGCATCAGGAATACCATCATCTTTGCTGTTGGAATGAGACCAGTCAACTATTCAAAAGGTATTATTAGTGTTGAAAAATCAACGCAAATAATAAGAAAAGAACTACGGTAATTTCTGAATTTAATAATAATCCGTTGACAGTTTAGAAAAAGTATTATCCTTATGTATATAATTTTGAATTGTGTAAGAATTTAATAATTAAAAATTGATCACGTGACTCAAACGGTCAACCTAATTAAACATGACATCATTAAATAAAGCTAAGATTACCCACTGAAACCGTTGAAGTAAATGAATCCAGTGAAATGTAACTATAATTGTGATATTTTCACGGCTTTCCCTTCACAGCCTACGAATACTCCTCCGTAGTGGGGATCTGCTGGCATGAGACGGGCTTCCTTCTCCGCATCTACCTCCCCACCACCGTGTGCACTCTTCTCTCTCTCCTGGCCCTCTGGTGTCTCTCACCCAAGCTCCGTGTACTCACTCATGCCCTCCTACTTGGAGCTGTTCTGTTGGCCTGGACCAGAGCAGCCCCAGCCTTCTATGGTCTCTCTGCCGGCGACATCTGGTCCAGCCTCTGTGCTACCACAATCGCCGTATGTATGGCTGCTGGCTCCATCCCTGCGTCCATCAAGCCAGCACATCTGCGGCACAATCGGGACCACATTCATCGATCCCTCAATCGACCCGAGAGTCCTAGATACCCAAATCCTCGACCAAAAACGGTAATTCCTCATTTTTCTGAATAAACTGTAAACTTTGAATGGGCAAAGACAGGTAGAACTCAGCAGAACATTTAAAAAACACATCCATACACAAATATGAAAATGCATGTAAAATAACTTCCGTGACTAATTTTTTATTGAACAGATTATAAATAAGTTTATAAATATTATTATATGTTACATATTTATACAAGTAAGAAACTAATTTAAACTAATATTATTTGCTTAGTTATGCTCAATTTAAATTTCAACATTAAGTATTTCATTAAGAATACATATATTAGTGTATTAGAATATATATACCTAATCGAAAAATAGAAATAGTTCAGTATTAGATAAAAGTTTTATACGTAGTTTCTATACCAAGTCGTATACGTAGTTTCTATACCTAGATAAAAATGTTACAGTCTGCTTTTAAATATGGAAAACATTTAAATAATTTGAACAAATAATAGTTCGTATATAATTCATACAGACATAATTTCTATTTTCTAAAACTACATTTAAATATTTTGATTTGTTTTACTTTTATAAATTTAATTGCAGGTACTACTATAATAGGTTACTTAAAGTATTCCCTGTTTAATTGTTTATACCGAAAGCTATGGAATACCAGCACGAATAACGCAAAAAATGTAAGGTTTTAAATAACGTAGGGGTATAATTATTGAAAACATGTATTGATAATTTATCGCTCATGTCAAATACAGTAAAACAATAATGTGGTGAGTAAAAAAATAAATCTATGCATATAGATTCGCGCTTTATCATTAGAGCAGGAAATAATAAGTGCAATATATAATGCCCCAGTAACAAGTTATCGTCTTAAAACAATTGAAAACGTTTCACAGGTCTCCAGTGACTTCTCTCAAGACTCACACTTTTAACTGTTAGAAAGACGGGACAAAGACGTCTCACAAGGTCTTGAGTAACAACACGTCTCAATAGGTATCAATAAGTACACATATTTTAATACACGTTTTGAATTATAGATATACAAATAAGCAGTCTCATTGAACGTCACCAACAAAGGATACGGGGGAAGAATTAAACACCCTAGCTCAGATGAAACTGCGACTTAAGGCATAGTTTCAAAATCTTAGCTATCAATTAATTAAAACAAATAGAATAGAGTAAATTATAAGTAAATTGGGATTGCAAAATTAGTTTTCTTAAGATGAATTTATATTGGTTACATTATATTGGATGATTTTTGGTTACAAAGTTAATTATGTAAAAATGGAAGAATTCTAAATCCATGAAAGAGAATGTGATACAATATGATTAAACGTATAATTTCAATATGCTAGAATGTCGAAAAAGACACCAACTATAGAAAAAACAGGATGTTGTATAGATGAATACACATTTACAAAGACATTATTAGTATAAGTTACAGGATATTTTATTAGAGCGCTATTATGCATATACCTAAGCATTAAAAGTTACTGTTTAAATGAATCAAAACTACTACTATAAGACAATGTTTAGTACTATATGAAGAAAACACATCCTTTTGTCTAAATTATTTAAATATAACTTTAAAGAATTCACAATTCTGTATACATGGAATAAAGAATTAATTTTACATTGGAAACTTAATTAATAACTTAATATACGGCGTTTAAAAATAGCCAATTCATTTAGTATATAATCACAACAGTCCAAATACATCAAACTATCTTATGCCAACATCTCATTTTAAGAAATTCTTAAATTGAACAAATTAACATCAGTATTAAACATTTGTTTATGACTATGTTATCTATAGATAGCATTTATTTAAAACCGTGAAAAGTTTTAGTTAAACTCAAGGGAAGATAAAATAAAATCCTGATTCCTGTCGGCTGTCTGTGTCTTTCTACAAAATTGACTAATATTTAGTTATTTATAAATGTAATTGCCGCTTAATAAAAATGATTTATAGAAATTCTGAAATGTATTTATTCAACTAAAATAAGTGATTATTGTAATTAACATTAATTAAACTGTATACAGTATAAAATACATTTTCTTGGTCCTCTCTCTATTCATACATTTAAATATATTAATTTATTTTTAAATTTAATATTTATATTTATCTAGGACTACTAGAAATACTTGATTTAATACTAGTAATGCTGCTAGTAGTCCTTAATATTTACAGAAAATATATTTAATATCAATTAATTTTAATATAAAGAGAATATAGTATACAGCATTTCTTAGGATAAGGAAAATACGAATTGCTAAACATATTATGTTCCGGTGCTTTTGAAACACATTTTTATTTAAGTTAATAATTTTATGCAAAAAAATCATTTTGTTCATAATAAATTCAACATTTACCTATTTATACATTGGAAATACTCAGGATTACCTAGGCGACTTCCGCGGCTCTGAGACCTACATGTCACCGACGATATTCTCAAGTCCTAGTGAGCTGCACGATGGTCCCTATTGGTCAGGGGGCTCTGGGAGAGGATCGTCGCGGGGGGAGCTGATCGCTCGTGTTCTCATCCCCATCATCTTTCTTGTCAGTGCTGCCATATTCTGGGTGTCTCTATTGGCCAAGGTGACATTGCCGGTTGAGTGCACCGGGAAATCAGAGTGCCAGGTTGTCTAGGATACGTGTGCCCCTAACATAAACTGTATTGATGCACCACAGAGCTATAAATAGATGTGCTGACGAAATATCTATATTATCGTCTATATAAGAGGAAACAGCACGACAGAAATACAGACCACATCAGTCAGTCAACCCCATGTGAAAATCTATAAAATTGAATCCAAAGAATACTGGATTAAAAAAATAGTCTTATTTATTTTGTCGAAATAACAAACATTGAAATAATGATTTTTATTTAGAGATTTGTTATTTGGAAATTCTGGAAATATTCGCCAGTGCTAAATTCAATAGAATAAATAAACACTTGGAATTTGTTTTGCACTCTACTTAAAATTGTAACCAAAAAACATTATAATTATTTACTGTTAATTAAAACATTATTTCTTATTCGGTGCACTAGATCAAATTTGATCGTGATATTTGCAGTCCAGTAAAATTTTGAATTCGTATCTGATGTACATAAGTCGCATTTGAACTGATATTTCTCTACATTTGATCGGAAAACCTATAACTGAACAATCTTTAAAGTATTTCCCTTAAAAAAAGAAATGGTAATAAATCGAGTCTTACCTATAATTCTATATTTACAAGATAAAACGGTGTGAGTCAAAAATAAGCAAATGACTAAGATATTTTGCAATTTTTTTATGTATACACCTCGAAAATTACATTAATTATATTTAAATCTTCATATTAATGTGTCACATCAATATATACTTATAGCTCTGTGTCCTCAACCATGTACACAACACATAATACGCTTGGATTCAGCAGTAATTCTTTGTCATCTACAATACGCCACAAAGATTGGAAACCGGCAAATATACATATATGTACCTCTATTCAGTTATCATAATAACGAATTATTTTTACTGTGTAATAGTAAGTGACAAAAATAGTAACTGAATGCCTGATTAAATAATTTTTTAGCCATTTTAATTATGTGCCACTCATCTATATATGTACTAAAAATATATATATGTCTTGAGTAACTGTCATGTATAATTTGTACTTATTTTAATTTATATATGTAAATGTTATAATCTAAGGGATTTGTCAATCTTATTTATGAATTCATCAAAAATAACATAGTACACAAGTTACTTGGTAATGAGTCGTCATGGTAAAAATTCAAACTCATGGAATCACTATATAAACTTTACTAATGCATTTTTAGTTACGATAGAATATACTATTATTATTCATTTAATATAGTGAAAATTCCACAAGTATATTACTATAAATTCTTTTGATTGATATTAATATTTCATAAAAATTGAATTTCTTTACATCATACTGTACACGTTATAAACCAATGTGTGTATAGTTCTTTATAATAATTTATTTATTACATTTATTATTGTTAGTATTGAGAACGGTTTTTTTATATATTTAATATGTAAATATGGTATGTTGCACTTTTTATGTATACATTACATATATATATAATAGAGTACATATACTTCGGTAATTAAAAAAATTTTGACTTTATTAAAATGTACTCTAATCAATTTTTATTTTGAGTTTTTAAATGTAACTTTTAAGCCCTTTTAAATTAATTTCAATTTATCTTTAACGCGGTTAAGTAAATAATAGAAAATACATATATAAAACATAGGAAAATCTTACTTCATATATAAAAAATACTAATCAATACTATATTTGGATGGGCAAGATGACTTATTTATAAAACATTGTTACTTCAAAATTAGTCTAATTATACATTACTTTTGATTTGAATATATTACATTTAGATATCTCTTAAAGCTAGTTACAATTTTTCCTGATAATTTATTATGTGACTTTTACCTACATAGTAGTAGGTATATGTATATATAAGAAAATAATAATATAGGATATAAACTGAAATTTTGTTTAGGTATAAAATAAAGGAATTATTGCAGGCAGTAAATATTATTGATCTAGGTAATAATCATTAATTTAGAATTGTAAGGTTATTTTACAGGGTTAACACGCTAGAGTATAAATATACAGCTACTCAATTCCAGATACATTTTAGAAGGAAGAAGCTGAAGATTATCTCTATACAAAAAACTATTATATTCCAATTATCTAGAAATTTAAAATTGATAAATATTACTACTGGTAAAGATAGTATGTAAAGTTTTGAAGCAAAATTGTACTCTATAATATGAAAGTATAAACTAAGGACTACTTAGAGTACACTACTACATTGAAATAGACCTTGGTAAAAAATTATAACATATCCTTAAATTAGCTAGATATATAACGTACAAAGAAAAATATTGATTACAGGTCTGACTCACCTCAAAAAGATTTTTTTTACGTTTTATATTTTTGCCGAAAAAAGTTTTAGGTATAAAATTAATAGCCATATTTAGCATCAAATAATGATAATAATATAATAGCACATTAACAACGATCTAATAAAATTTAAGAAAGTAAACATCATAGAGTAATTATACTGTGTTCACTCATATTAATTTTGCATACAGTTCAATACTACTATTTACCTACCTGAAAGCTTATGCAAAATATTGTTTTAAAAACTGTGAGCAATGAAATCGTGTATGTAGTAAAACAGTTTGAGATATACAGACAATAAATTATTTATTATAGACAACTTATGTATGTTTAAAAATTGTATGAATCTATGTATACATTTGCTCATAAAATTAATTTAATCAAAATATTTAATACTACTTTTTCTATCATACTACATATATACATCAAATTTATTAAAATAAAATGATTCTATTGTTCACGAAAATTTACAGCGCGATGTAAAAAAATTCGTTGAATATATAATCATTACTCTATGGTAAACATTATTGACTAAACATTCATTATATAAAATAGTATTCTTACTTCAAGTACATATAACATAACATAGTATCACAAAAAACTAGACTTATCCTCATTAAAAGTAAAACGGGGGGGAAGCTATTTATGCAACCGATACACTATGTAAATGGTAATCTAGAAAAGAGGTATCCATAATAAATTCACTGAAAATTAATTTGTAAATATTGGAACGATACAAATACAATACATACATATACGTATTTATCATTTTAGAAAACATTTTTCAGGTTGTTGATGAAATTTTAACTTATTCTCGAAAGAGTAGGCCAAATTGTAAAAATGGTTTTTAAGTTTAATGGGATGCCTACAATTAATTAATCTCGATATAACTTACATTTTTACAAAATATTATCATAATGAAAACCTTTTGTTAATATATGATATTAATTATGCTGGTTAGTCGTTGCCAAAAATAAAATTTATAAATATATATGTATTTAATTAAATATTCTTCAATATGTGTTACCTAAATAATTACATCAATCTACATATATAATCAGTCAAAATTCTTAATTACTTGATGTAAAGCAAATTTAATTATATTTTAATAATTAACATAAATGTAGTTAAATGATAATATAAAAGCTTTAAAATTTCATCTGGTAAGGTTATATTTGATTAAACATGTAAAAATTAGATTGTGACACGTTTAATCTATGTAATTAAGTACTAACTATATAACATGTACAATGAACATGCAAGTACAGATAAATAAAATGTAAAATTAAATCAAAAGATGCAAAACCGTAACTACCAACAAATATAGTAGGAATTATCTTTATTTTAATTTATTTATTCTTGATATCAAGTATGTATTAATGTAAATATTCCCGCTTTGAATAATACCCAATCTTTGTATCTGGCACATAAACGTATTATTATTATGTACAATTATGTAAAAATTGAAGAACAATAGTATATACAATAATATCTGTACAATTAAATAGAGTACCATGTGAGTAGCATTTAACAACAGTACCTAAAATTCACGAGATATAATATGACCAATCAGCAAAACAGCAGCTATGATAGATCCAGCAAAATATAGTTTAGAAGGTTTTTGTTGAGAAGTTTTTTTATGTGACTTTAATTTTAGACGAACCAATCCGATCTAAAAATAAATGAAAAATAAATATAGGGCTATACAATACAATAAAAGAGGTGAGAAACGTATAAATTAAAAACACTTATTATCGATTAATTTAAGTATATTATTTACACTATAATACAATAATTTCATTAAGAGATATAATTGATGATTTCATAAACCTACTTCTTAATGATTTCGTTATTACAGCTAATCAATATTTAGACTGAAAAGTCTCAAGTTAATTAAACATATTAACAGATGCAATAAATAAATGTTGTCTATTGAACTACCAACCTAAACAAAAATATTTACACTTAAAAAGATGATTAAATAATATGCGGCTGTGTATAATGTAATGTCATTAATCCAATAAATTAATTTAAAGATAAAATTTACAATATTATACTTAAATATGTACATTTATTGTAAAAGCAAAAATGCATTTGCGAAAGAACTATTTGTGTTAATTGGTTAATCCAAAAAAGATTCCTCTTTGAATTCACAAAAATCGGTTCAGTATTCTTTCTATGTGAAAATAATGTTAAATAATCAACAAGGCGTGTATTTAATTAATTACAAATCTGATATAAATCAGTTGAAAGATTTAGTTTATATAATCCAAATAACTAATATTTATTATGATTTTAAAATCTGAGATGTCGGAATAAATAAAAATGAAACATTAACAATATTTCGAAATGATGGGGATTTTTTTAATATATGTATATGTTGAAAGTATTAAGATCTCTGTCTTATTAACAACTCTATGTACGGATTAAGGAGCCTCATTTAATAAATTATTATACAAAAGATTCATCAATTCAATATGAGGTTACAGAGAAAAGGCAAAACTTACACCAGATATATGTTCATACGCGTACTTCGGTTCCTTAGAAACTTTTTTTTTGTTATAAAGATTTTTAGCAGCAAGGAATTTTTCACTTATAGACGAGTTCATTATGGAAAATCTCTTCAGTACACTAGCTTTTCTTTCGAAAGGTTCTGAATTATTTTTAATGGAATCGAAATCTGTTTCCAGTGGAGATTTTAGTCGAAGTGAAGATAACTGAAATATCAATAAATATACAGAATGTTATTAAGTATTATGAACAAACTATAATAAAGCTAAACATTAATACTATTGTTTGATAATTTCAAAATTACTTAGTATCAGCGAGATAAATCAAATATTTTTTGTAAAACTGTAAATTATTAAAATAATAATAAGTTTCCAGGATATATCATGCGTATTAAAATTAACTTATTAAATAATACTTAAGCTCACAACCTTTTTAAGCTTTTCCATGTCATCTTCCGACAACTCTGTTCGCTTATCTTGATGAGGCTTGGTTTTCGGAACAACTCTGTCACTATATTCTGCAGAATAGATTCGACAAATACGAAGCCTAAAGCCAGGAAGGAGATGCATAGGATATCCTGAAAGGTAATAAAGGGAAAAAAAGTTAAGAATAAGAAAACTACAACGTATATCGTATAATTAAACTGTAATAGTGAAAGAACAATCATAAAAAAATAAATGTTTGAGGAA
Source organism: Invenusta paracnida (assembly GCA_036023295.1). Taxonomy (NCBI): domain Eukaryota; kingdom Metazoa; phylum Platyhelminthes; order Proseriata; family Coelogynoporidae; genus Invenusta; species Invenusta paracnida. Next base: position 3,698 of record JAYRBW010154008.1, on the reverse strand, counting down.
ATTATATAAAACAACTATATATTGATGTACACCGTAGATGATACGTATGCAATTTGTGTAAGTAATAGATAATAAAAGATCATAAAATCATAGATATGTTTTACTTTATATACATAGATTGGCTATCTTAAAAAAATGACGTAACAATTTGAAATAATTTGAGGTAAAAAATATAGATCCTTTCCAGATGTTTAATTACCGCTATAAAATATTGATAAAAAGAAATATACTAAGATACTTTTAAATACATTTTTTCTATAATAATATGTAAATAAGCTTGCATATATTTCATGAACGTAGATTCGCTATTTGAAAAAATGGTGTTACAATTTGAAGAAGTAAGTTTGTGGTCAAAAATATAGATCCTTAATTAATTATTAATTACTACGATATAAATGACAAGTAAAAAATAGATATTAGCATATTTTTAAATATAATTTTTCTCTATTAATATATAAATGAGTTTGCATATACTTAATTTTTTGAAATAATATATGTTGACCACAAACTCAAAATGTACAGTATTTTCAATGGAAATATTTAAGATTGCCATTCTATGTATATATCGATTAATTTCTATGAGTTCATTATTTTGATTGAATATTCCTGCTTTTAATATTTAGTTTTATTAAATTAGACATTGCAATTAACTTCTACCGCTCTTTATGTAATCGTTGTTTATACCGTTGTCAACATTATTGTGGATCGTTTTACGTTCATTTTATGTCTATTTTCTTAGTTAAATTCTGTTATTTTAAGTTCTAACAGTGTTTATTAAGGGTATTTATTATTTATTTTACTATTTCATATACGATAACTTAATCAATTTGTTTTCAATATTATATTAATTATACTTAAGTATGCTTACGTTAATTAAATTTAAGAAATAATAAATACACTTACAGCCATGGTACAAAAGTTTCTGGAAACTTGATAGTTATTAATTTATATAGTATATACATCATTTACAAAATATCATTGGATTAAAATGTTGATGAATAGCAACTAACCTGTCTTAGTATTATTGTTAGTTAGCTACATATGTTAGAATTTCCAAATTCAGCAATTGTGGAGTTCTTGGCTGCAAATTAATTTTTTTAACAGTAAATAAAATGTAAAAAAAACAAAAAATAAATTTTAAATATATTTTTTACATTTTATTTACTTAAAAAATGTAATAATACTATTGTAAAGCCTTTACTAAAGGATAGTAAGATGCTTGATAATTGTGGTATGGTTGCAGCAGCCAGCTTTTCTAGTGTATAGGGGTTACTTGTTAAACATTGAAAAAGCAAAAAATAAATATAATTAACAAACATATGAATTTAGTAACATTACAAAACATGACAAATCATCATAATATAGTCAAATGTATAATAATAGCCTTGTTAACATAAAACAAAACAAAAAATAAAAGTAATTAACAAGTAACCCCTATATGCACAACTAAAAGCTGGTGGCTGCTTGTGGCCGCAACCACACCATGATTATCCAGTATCTCACTAATACTATCCTTTACAATAGTATTACAATATTAAAATTTTAATTACATTTATTTTTTTATTTTTTTTGTTTTCCCCCAAAAATGTAATTTATGGCCAAGAACTCCACAATTGTCAGAAATTCCAATGTTTTGAATTTATAATTGAGTTTTTCAGTTTTATTTTATTTCTCTTCTAGTTCTATTTACTACATATAATACATTTTCTTAAGTGATCTTTTATGCAATCCTAGCTCTAATTTTTTCAATATGCAATATAACTATAAATAGCTTTAATAGATTTTATATAGTCATTATAAAAAATATATACTGTCATAGACATTTTTAATTTAATTTTTGATAATAATATTTATTATGAATTCTAACAGAATATTAGGCACATATTCTGTTTAGTGCAGCCCTACTTTTAGTGATGCAAACAACCATTAAAAAGAAACAATTGTTAGGATATTGTCAAGCCCACAAGGTCATTACTACTATAATATAACTGGACAATCCTATATTTTAGCATCCCAAATTATTATTTTTCAAATTATTTAGGTAAAATCTTATGCTAAAATAAATAAACAAATCATAAATTGATATATTTAGAAATAGTTATAAATATATTGATTCATATATTTTCAAATAGCCCAAACATTAATTCAATAATAATTATTAATTATTACTCCAAATTAGTTTAACTAGGCTTATACCATGAATAAGGTTAATAAGATGAACAGAACCAGCCCCTCTCTATTCAATTCATATCTGAGGGAATTTGAGAGTAGATATTCTCCCCCATGGTGATTTCCAGAATTTTTTGTTTGCAGTTACTGAACAATATCCTTTAATATTTTGCTTAGCCCTTTCATTTCACATTTAAATACAACATTTTATTTTGAATGTTTATATTTGAATTTATTATTTGTTTATTAAGCAAAAGATTTTTTTACAAAAATTTGAATAGAAATAATTTGAGACACTAAAATACAGGATCACCAATACATATATCATGCATACTATATTGATATTACCATAAATGGTAACAGGACAGTCTGTACCCAAGACAAGCCATACCCAAGTCAGTCTGTACCTAAGTCAGGCCATACCCAAATCTGAGACACTCCATACCCAAGACTAAATATGCCTTAGATTAAACAGGTTGACTATGTACTAGTCATTAATTATTGTTTTCTTTCATTTTTAATTAAACATTACCTGAAGAAATGAAGATAACCCAATTGACTTATTTCTAAAAATTTTTAATTATGCAAGTTCATAAATTTATAGTAGACTATAGTGTACTGAAATATATCAAAATCTTTCTGAACTTCTCCAACTAGAAAATAGTTCAGTAAAATTAATGTTCTTAACCGAAAATTATATTCAATTAAGAACTCGCTTGATTTTTCATTAAATGAATTTCTATGAACGTTTTCCAAAAGTAGAATTTTTAGGAACGCTATTTTTGTCATAAATTTTTAAACTTATGGAATGAACGATTTTTTGTTATTCCTTAATTTAAAATGAACCATCAAATTGAAAGATACATTTTAAAGCCGTTTAACAAAAGCTCGTTGAGATGGGACGGATTTCACGCGCATTTCACATTTATATATTATGTTAACCGCATAGACTATAGTATATGGTATGTTATAAGACAAACGCGCAATATATTATCTTTGAACAATGTTATAATGAACTAAAGAGATAAACAATCTTTTTCGTCAGAAAGATAAGTCTTAAAATGTGTTTTTAAAGTCGTTTTTCATTATATTATTGTAAATTTATATGTAATTTAAGGAGGTATGGTTGCAAGAAAGTCCTCTTGCTGTACTACTTATCATATTTTAAAAATTATAATCTTTATTATATTAAAATAAAACATCTGCTTGAAGTACACCAGATTAAATGATTTGATATTAGATAAATACAAAAAAAAAGAATATAAGCAGGTCAATCTATTAATTAACCTACATATTATTAAAACATATACTTCCTAGAATCTGGTCATAAAACGCCTCATAACGAAATACTTTTAAAACATCTCACATAAGATTTAACGTATATAGAATACTGTAGCATATATGGAACACTTGTATATAGACCAGTTTTTTTATAAATATTGGTCTATAACACATACTATGTTGCCTTTTCCGGGAGTTATTTAGAGAAAACAATACTTTCAAGGAGGTATCCTTAACTTTTCCGGGAT
>JAYRBW010153997.1:0-14111 GCA_036023295.1 Invenusta paracnida | reverse complement strand
CACCTATTGTGCATTGCTGTTTACAGGAATCGATGCACAATATCACTCATTCACTTAGTGTGCATTGATTATTACGGGAATCGATGCACAATGCCACTCGATCACCTAGTGTGCATTGATTATCACAGGAATTGATGCACAATACCACTTAATCACCTATTGTGCATTGCTGTTTACAGGAATCGATGCACAATATCACTCATTCACTTAGTGTGCATTGATTATTACGGAAATCGATGCACAATGCCACTCAATCACCTAATGTGCATTGATTATTAAGGGAATGGATGCACAATACCACTCAATCACCTATTGTGCATTGATTCATGTCAGATTTCTAACTCGTATATTATTATCCTTCATGTTTATAACTTTGCAACTGAAGAGGTTCATGTATGTAAGCATGAAATATATTATTGTTATTTTTACTTTTTATTTTATTTTTTAAAATTGCAATACAGGTCAATACTTTTGTTATATCGACAAACAATTGACAAAGAAGTAGTGACACAACTAGTATATTAAATCAATAATTAGTAGACAATGCCTACTAGGGTCATTCCTACTGTCATCACTCACCTTTTTTGCATCCAACAGAGGGTTCTCCCAAGTAACCAGTGATACAAGTGCAGCCTTTCTTTTTATGGCAGACAGTATTGTTGCCACAGTCTTTGGAACAGTCGTCGCATCGAAGTACCCCATCCCCACTAAGTCCAGTATTGCAAACACATTGATTTCCATTACATGTTGCCTGATGGTGACAGTTCATTTTACCGCAGCCTCAAAAGTAAACAAGAAATAGTGTTTTACTTGAAATGGTAACGTCATATATTTTTAGTAATATTCATTTAAATTAATTCAGCTTGCATTACATACAAGCTGTCATATATATATATGTAAGTTTGTGCAGCGTTTGTATATATAGTCAACGTTTTTGCTAATGATAATTTCAAATTGAAATAATTGGCTATCATAGTTTATAAGCACATCAAGATAAAACGACAAAATATGATTTGAACTGATCTTTTTGATCAATTTTCACTTCTTACAATTTCATTAATAAATTATATAAATTAAATACACAAAGAACGATATAAATAAAAAAGAGTTATAATCTTATACGAACTGTTTTGTTTAGTTGCTGATTGCCATTCTGTCCATTGTCCGGTTATTGACAATTGGTTAGTTACGCTAACACGGAATTTCTTAATATATTCATCACTGTTTGTCGATTTAAACATATATGCATATATAGGTTTGACTGAAAAAAATTGAATACATAATAAGACAATTTCTTGTGTAGATAATAACCTGAATATGCTAAATTACTATTTAGAAAAATAATTTATAATAATTCATTTTAATTCATTTAGTATCGCTGTAACATATTATAATCGTAATTAGCGTGCTAATCGAAAGCATAAGAAACTATTAGCACTAACGTTAATGTTTTTTAAATATAATTTGAATTAATAACCCGCATAATGTGAATACGATTTTTTTTTTAATATTTCAATATGTATTATTTGCAATTCACATTATATAATAACGATAATTGTTTCATTTAAAAGCTTATAAGAATTTTAAGTATTACGATTCAAGAGGAAAGTTGAATCATTTAGACACTTGCAGTTTCAAAGTTTTATTTTATGCTAACTAAGTTTTAATACGTAAAATTTTAATAAAAGCCGCTTTAAACTAGTAAATTTAATTTTTACAGATATTTAAGATATATACTTCTATCGCACAAGCAAACAATCCCATTCCATAGAAATCACTTATAAAGCCCCACTTAAACGAGCATATTAGATGCGCATCCAAGAAGCTGTCTGGCTTACACGAGCATTCTGGATGCGCATCTTAGACGCTCGTGTAAGTGGGGCTTCAGAACGGACCTATGTAGAAACACCACTCTACAGAAACTCCGCACTATAGATGCAACTAATGAGACTAATTCTAATTTGAGAGACGATGTATAGTGTAGAATTCTTACCAGATAGAAAATAGAGAACTGCAAAATTCAGGAATACGATGTCTCACATAGTCGACTGAAGCCATTTTAGTTAAATATGGCATTCCATTGAATCACTATTACAAGTCTTTTTAAATAATTTTTACGGCGAAAAACGAATTACTGTAACGTAGTTTAATTTTGAATTTATCTAAAACAATAGATATATATTATATTATACATTGAATAAATTTAACATGTATTTAGAATAAATTAAAATAAAATAAATCAAATTTAGTGCACGAAATAGATAGAAAAATAAAAACATATCGTATCATAGAAGAAAGGACAAGTAAAAAGAATCCAGAATTCATAAACTTTGAAATAGTTTTTAGTGAGATGATATAGGTTAAATATCATATTTTTTCGTAATTAAATGTTCAATTATAATTATTTGAAAGAAATTATACATATAAGAAAGATGAAAGCAATAATATTATATGTATGTAAAACTAATCTATAGAATTTGAATTAAATTTAAATTTTTCAAAATTAATATTAATAATAAGTTTACAAATAGAACAAAACTGTACCAGACTGTAATAATAATAATTCATAAGCATTCATAGTGTGGACCAGACTATCTTTTATATTCATTTTATAAGTTGAATAAGGAAAATAACTAAACAGTTTAAATTATATTACAGTAAAAAAATTGTTTTGCAAAAAATCTACAAAAATGAGTATATGGAATAAGGATTCTATTAAAAGCCATATTTAGCATTGTGCTACTTAGACAAAGTGAGAATTTGGTATATACGCGGATTTCGCTATTACCATGTTCTACCTGGTGAGAATTCTATGTAACAAATATTTCCTTAAATCCCAATTCGCCGGATTCTTTGTTCTATATTAGTATTTCTCTAAAATAGTGTTTCTGTAAAGTGACTTTCTGCAAAGTGGTTTCTAAGTAAGGTTTCTTCCTTGCGAGGTAAAACGATCTTTATAAAAATCTTAATACATCTTTAAAATAGTAAAAATATCTTTAATTATAACCATATACAGTAAGATAATCATTAAATATTTCTATCTTACTATAGATATGAGCAAAAACAGATATGTACGTAATCTACATACACATACTATTAGATTATGCATAGACAATGTATGTATATATTATGCATAGACAATATCCTAATTTTTAAGTATTCGAAGTATTATTGTATTTACAAATACTACTGCGTTACTTATCATATGTGAGCATACTATAAACGTAAATTTACATCTAATCTCAAAGTTTATAATTGTAGACTAAATTAGTTAAAATATGATTGAAAATAAATCTTATTTAATGTATAATTCATTGTTGTCAAAAAATTATTAATTTGACAATTCCATGTTTTTCAATGTATACTGACCTTTTGAAACTGTTATACATTTATAAATTTTTCCAACTCCGTTTATGATTTGTAAATGAAATGTGTAATTACAATATAAATCGCTTTTCATTGTAATATTCCAATTTAGATCAACCGTTTTATTTGATGAATTGTTTTTTATTCCAATGATACTTACTTCTGCAGATAAAGTGTAGGAAACACGATTGGTAAATACCTCTATAGAGGCAACTAACCTTTATCTCTATTTAAATACAAAATATATATGTATGTACAACTTGGATATGTTTTGTTAACTTGAAATATTAAAAATAAATGCATTATATCTATCTATGAAGAAAACAATTGATAAAAAACATAATATCACTTTTATACCTACACTGTTAGATAAACTAAAATGAATACCTGTAGGACACGTTAAGTCGACCTGTCGTTTTCTCAGAGGAATAACTGCTCCTTCCAGTAAAACAAAATTGTAACGTAAACGTTCAATTGTGTTCCTTTTATTGTTGCATGTACCTTTCAGCGAAATTAATGTTTTGGACTGCTTTTTTGTGTAAATATTTTCTTGAGACATAGTGATATTATTGACAACTGAAGTAATAGATAAATTATTAATAACATAATACAGTAATAATATATAAATATAATTAAATCACTTTTCCAAACTCCGCATACTCAAATGCCAGAAATATTTTGCTCTTTATAGAGCTCATCAATGACATGCAGATTATTGTACAGGGATTACAGAGCAAATACTATAACCGCTTGAACACCAGAGCTCGGACGATTGGTAATGGAACAGTTTCCAGCGCTTACGGCGAATCCGTATCACACACACTATAGTAAAATTGAGATAAATCATTAACAAGTGGTTTTTAGTTACAAAATCACGTCTTCCTTTAATTTAATGTTGTGGCTCAACATAACTTGTTATTAATTTATCTTAATTCTACTATAGTGTGTGTAATACGGATTCGCCGTAAGGACAAAAAGTTTTCCTTGCAAATCAACCGAGCTCCGGTGGTCAAGCAGTTATAGTGTTTGTATTGTAATCCCTGTATTGATGCATGAATTTCTATTACTGATGAGCTCTTTAAAGAGCGAAACGCGTCTGGCATTTGAGTATGTGGTGAGTGGTAAAATTATTTTATTGTAATTATTTAGCCGATTAATTGAACTGTGTGATGGGATTTATACTCAGGGGATCTGATCCATCAAAAAGAGACAATATGTACTATATGTCTGTCTCTATTTTGAAATATTATATGCAAACATTTTGCATTTAATTTTAGTGAAAGTATCTAACACTAAAAAATTAAATTTGTGGTGAATTTTCCATCATAAGAGTTGTGTAAAAATGTTGTTCCTTATGTTACTTCAATTTATTTACATTAAAAACCGAAGTATATGATAATAACCTTTCTTCGTATACAAATTAAATAGAATTTGATTACTTACTCAAATTAAGGTAATTTATCTTAACATATAAAGTCGTTGGCAAAATGTCATACTTTGATATGTTCCTACGCCCCTTTATACGTTGTAACTGAAAAAATAATTGAAAAAATATTTCTGTTCAAAAAATGTAATATGATATAGAAAAATCTAAGAATGGAGTTTTTTGTCGAAATTAACGTTTAAATTATTTGGAGTAATTGAACAAATGAATAATAATTGTATTATAAATATAGTTATAAAATAATTTTAAATTTTTTGAACATTATAATGAAAGCTATTTGTTTAAGTTATATATGAATGCATATTAAATTGACATATGGTGGTTATACATGACTTTATTTTCTATTTAAACAATTTCTATTTAATCGGAAAAATATTCTTCATAAAGTAGATCCTCTGTACTTCACCATATTTATGAAGCTCTTGCTTAACTAATTAGATAATCTAGTTTACAATATGGGCAGTTTTTTCTGCAATGTGAACATTTCTGATAAGAGGTTCTAAAGGTGTTTTTTGACTTGGGCCATTGTACAAGTTATTTTATGTGTGTGTGTTGTTTAATTGTTTTTAATTTTCCTCTTTATGCTTTTATTTGGTATATGTAATAAATAAAACGTTTATTATTATTATTATCTCAAACTCCTATTTGAGAATTATGTTAATCCTATCTTTTAGCTTTTTTATTCAATTTCAAATAATAATTTATGAAAACTCGATTCATCTAAAGCAGAGATCTTGATTAAATAATTCATTATAAATACTACTAAAAGCAAGGTCATTACAACGACTACAATATAAAGCAAGAATTACTCGAAGATGTTAATTTATAAGATGTTACAAATTAATTGTATGTTAATAAAATGCAAACTATATCTTAGTCCTCTATTCTGTTCATGCACTTGTCATATATATAATGTACAATAAATACAATTAAAATAAGTTACCGGACCACAAATTATTCTTTAAAACATTAAAGAAATGACAAATGTTAATTTTTTGGTAGTTACCCAAATGATATATTATGATGAATATTAGAGAACTATAAGTAAACTTTTTTGCTACTTAATATTTGTCTTATGTTATTATCACTGATACTTGAGCATGTGGCTCAGTAGAATACCAGTCTAAATAAAGCTTTTAATCAGATATCTTTATGCTTCTGATATGACAAATTAACCCGCTTGATGTTCCTTTTAAACTATTTAGAACATCTCTAGATTAGAACGCCTCAAGATTTGTACTGCTTTCTCAATGTTCATAATTGGTATCTGTGAATATAGACAGGAATATCCCGCGCATACAAATTTGTTTTAACCATCAATTTGTAACGGTGAATATCATTTGTGACTCCTTCATCCATTGTTTTGGGACAATTATTGAGCTCCTTTATCAATATCTTTACAGCGGCCATTTTATTTACACGGAAAACGTCGCTTGATCACGAAGTTATCAAGGAGCATAATCTAATCACTACAAACATTTATCGTGTTTAATATATGTAGTATTATTTAACCATATAGCTATTTCCCGTTCTATAGAGTTTTATAATATACTTTACACATCTCTTCTGAGCCACTGTTTATTTGAAATAATCTTCCAGTTTAAGTCAGATGTTTATCTGAATTTACTATTTTTAGATCATTTTCAGATTTCTCTAACTTGTAATTGAAATATACTATCTAAGCATTTTGAATTGTAATTTCTCTATCGACTGTTTTGTTTTGTATTTAGTTAAACTTTGCATTAGTATAGGCTTATTTGACTTGTTTACAATCTGAAGCGTTATGTCAAGAAATACATTTAGAGTTTTGTTCATTATATTCATATGAGTATAATTATTTAACTTTTGAAAAGAGTGCTCAGAAAACGTTTAATATTCAGTTCTAATGTTATTTTTACACACAATGACTATATCCATGTTTGTTTATACATTATATATATTTAAAAGGAAACATAGCTTTATGCTATATCGACTTACTATAATTGTAAGAGCATAATGGTTAGAGCAAAATTCGTAAGATTGGCTTAATATAGTCGTAGGGTAATCCAAAGAAATCGTCTTTATATAAGGAATCTCTGGTAATACTGAATACTCTAATGTTCTATAGACAAAGGACTGAATCAAAAAGTTGATAAAATTCATCCGAAACCCTTGTATAGTATTTGGCACTTACAATATGTTGTGTATGTATTGTATTGAAGGAAATGTATACATAGGACTAACAATTTATTTATTTTCGGATATTAATAATATATTCAACTTTATACTGGAGATCTCTGTATAATCACGAGTAGATTCTGAATGTATAATCTAATGCAATTGATTGATTTCACTTAAAATTAATTGATATTAATGAAAGAGATATTGACTGTATTACATAATCGATATCAGTAGATAAAACAGTGAAATCATTGACATTTACAGTTTCCCAAATAGTGTAACAAAAAGTAAAGAAGTACTTTTATTTACTCTATGGTTTATCATATATAAAATAGTGAATATTAATTAACAGTGTAATATAATATATATACACAAACAAGAGAATATCAAGTTAAGAATTATTGATCAGTTTACATTTACATAGTTTGTCACATAGAGTAAAAAAGTACAGAAGTACCTTTATTTTTACTCTTCTATAATTTAACATACATAGACAATATTAATTAACCGTATATAACATAATATATACACAAACAAGAGAATATCAAGTTAATAATTATTTTTCAGTTAAGTACCAACATTGAAAGTACAGTTATTAAATTTATTACCGAAAAATAATACGATAAATAGAGTTAGAATCAATATTGGTTTCAGTCAATGCTATCTTTTTTTGTTGTAAAATATATGCAGAAAAAGAAGATGATACTGTTGGAAGTTGGTTGGTATAAAGCAGCGGGCATATTCGTATGTTTCACTTTTTATATAAGCCTATTTGACATATTGTAATATTCCCACATTTTTCTTTTGAATGATTACAATTTGAATAGACAATTGCAATAGCGGCATTTGACATTCGTGATGTTATTTAAAACTACTTTTAGTGAAGTATTTTACTTATTGTTGGAGGCTCAGTTATATTTTATTCTTTTTGTATTTTTTTAGGTATGCCGGAGGCCTTGAGCTCCTGTAGATCATCGGTCGTAAAAGTTACATTTGGTCTAGATGCAGAACTATAACTTGAATTGGTTTTTTCTATATATCTTAATTTTGATCATCAGCAAAGAAATACTTAACAAAAAATCGTCTTCAGCATCCGGTAATAAATAGTCTTCAGAAAACGTTCATCAAAATCAATGTCTGTCATTTTCCCTTACAATTAAAATACTTAAACATTGATAATTTACAGTTTTAGATATTAAAAATTTGAAGATTATGATAAAATTCTTCGCCGGAGATTATACTATAATCTATAATATACTATACAATATACTACTATATATAGGTACTATCTATATACTAAATATATAGATTATACTATAAGAGCGTCAGCAATTAATTTGAGAGATGCGAACAGCTCTAGTCATTTATTCTAAGGATAATAGGCCCATTTTGACCGCTAATAAATCAGGCTAGACTGCATTAAAAAGTTAATTTTTGGTATCAGCGTAATCACTATAAAGCGCTAAGGAATAAACTGCACCTGATATGAACTTTTAAAAGGGTTTCTAAATACTTTTTTAAAAGTGGTAAATTTAAATGAAAATAATTTCTTCTTATTATTATTTTTCTTTTCGTCAGCCAAGTTGATTGATATTGACGTTTTAACGGAAAATATATTTTCTGCATAAAATTGATCTTTTTAAATTTATTGCTGGAATTTTATCAATAAATGCAGTGCAACAGTCTTACCCATTATTACTCTATGGTCTTACCTATTAATATGCAAAGAAATAAATTTGCAGATTTATTTAAGTGAAAATAAAACTAGCTACACGTTAGACAGAAAATCATATATAATAAAATGAAAATGTAACTATTTGAAAGCAAAGTGAACTATTTCGATACGGAAAGATATTTTTAGATTTTATTTAATAAAAAATGTAATTTCCTTATTCAAGAATTGTGTATAACTCATACTATTTCGAAAAAATATATGTAATTTCTTTGAAATTTAATAATATGAGAAAAATCAAAACGACGAAATGTGCAAGAATATTTGTTGTACTATGTAAGAATTTTATAAATAAATAAATAATTATATTTCATTGTATGCATGAATTTATACTAATATAGAAATATTTTCAAAAATGAATTCATAACTAAACAAAAACGACTGAGTCACAAAAATGAAGGCCAAGTTACGAGCTCCTCAAAAGAAAAACGTTGACATGATATTGATGATAGGAAGTACAGCCATTAAAGAAATTGATATAAACATGGCACCAAGATATAATTGTTACAATACTTTCTGTTTATAATGCATAATTATATAGATCAATATGGAACATAGGTATACGTATAAACTGTAAAATTCATAAAAATATGACAACAAAAATTATGAAAAATTCTTGGCAATGATGTAAATTATATTATTTTACTATGTTATAAAAATTGGTTTATTTAAAACAACCACTTTTGTATTCATGTGGGTTTCATAGCTTTTATAAAAATGAGCAATTGTCACGATTTTTTTCATAATTTTTGTTGTCGTATTTTTATGACTTTCACAGTACTTTTATGAATTTCATAAGACATTTTTACAAAAGCAATGAAATCCACATGAAAGCAAAAATGGTTGTTTTAAGTAAGCCAATTAATAACGTAGCAATATAATATATATTTTATACCATTGCCACGATATTTTATGAATTTTTGTTGTCATATTTTTATGAATTTGACAGTCACTTAAAATGACCGTGGTAATTTGTTATTTTACCTATGGCCAAGTAGCGTAATTTGACAAATAAAATTATTTTTTATTATGCCCTTGATTTGATATGCTTTCGTGCATCTTTAAATCGACAACTAATGTCATAATTGATTGCCTGATGGAATAGCGTGATAGCACTGAAAAACAGATTGTTCTAGACAATCTAATAGGATCATGTTTCTGATAGCTAATTTTACATTTTTAGGGATGATGAATGTAGTGGTACTATTTAAAATTTACTGGCAACTACTTAATTACATATTTATTTCATTCCAAGAAATAATTTACTCTCAAAAACTTCAAAACCGTAAACATATTATTTGTAAAGTTGTATTTGTAACAGTAAATATAATTGTTTAAATAAATGTGTTATACAAATGTTATAGAAACAAATTTCAAATGTAATGTTATTTGTTATTGAAACATAATCCACAACATTGACAAAGGGCAGTACATTGAAGTGCTGCCTTCACACATTTACACTGTCCAGTGCACCACTGTTTTGGCATCCACATTGGAAGAATTGGCGACAGGCCTGGATTGTTGCCTAGCCACCTTGTTTTGGATTATTTCAAGACTTTAGACATGGGAGGGGGCTGTGGTTGGGAGTCAGGCGCCTGCTGCATAGTGGTGCGCATAGAGAAATAACACATAGTGTTGACTCTTATTGATTTCATATAGATCGCGCTATAAATTTTTGTCAATAAAAAATCGTTCTATTTCAATAAAGTTTATATAAATGGGTAGGGAAAAAGTAGTATTAAATATTCCTATTAAAATAATTTTAAGTGCAAATAAGTATTTTAAAACAATTTTAACATAAATAGGTTGTCTGTAAAATATAATGTATTCCATTTATATCTAAAACTGTTTTACTATATAAACTACTTCACTACTGTCCGATTTTAAAACATTATTTTACTAAAACCTTTCGGGTAGGTGAATAGTAATCTTAAACTGCATACAGAATCAATAAGAGTCGAAACTCTCTATATTATAACTCTATGGGTGTGCGTAAACTTTTCAAATGTCTGGTGGCGGGCTTGACACATAATAATTTATTTTCTTACCTCTGCGAAAATAGAAGTATTGTAAGGAAGGCTTTTGACTTTCTTTGAAAGCGATCTGTATTATAAATAATAATTTTTATATATAAAAAAATATCCAATAAATGATCAAATATAATTAATTAATAACAATTTAAAAGATAAGGCTTATAAATTCAAATAATATTACCTTTTCCATTTTCAATATTCGTTTCCCGTGACACATTGTATGCATGTTAGACATCTTAATTATATAGAAGAAATGATACAAGTTGCAGGGGCGGATCCAGGGGGGGGGGGGGCGGCCGCTGGGGTGGGGGCCAGGCACGGTCCACCCCACTAACAATGGAATTTTTTGGGTCAAGGCTCTGTGTGTGCGCCGAACCTCAAAAACTGTAGGATGTTATAAATGATTAAATAACACTTTTTATTGCCCCCAGTTAAATTTTGTTTACATTTTTTTAATTTTGTTATAAATGATATAAAAATAGAGGACTTTGTCTTTCGTGTGTTTTTTTCATAAACACACTCACCGGTAAAGTGCCCAATGTCGAAGTTCAAGGATGCCATTGAAATACTGAAGACTCAAACCGCAAATGAACGTCACAAACAGACAATGACCGACATGGCTACATTTAAGTCTGTGATGGAAAACAAGCAACTCTCAGTAACAAATGCAATCTCTTCTGTAGTTCATTCACGAATTTTGAAGAATCGAGGAATATTATTGTATATCTTAAAAACCATCATTCCTTGCGGTAAACAATATATTGCCTTTCGTGGTCACCAAGATTATGGTGACATAACATCTAACAGTGAAAAGAATTATGGCAATTTTCAGGCAATTCTTCAATTTCGTTCGAATTCTAGCGACATCAATCTAAAAAAATACCTCGAGACAGCACCAAGAAAAGCTACATATAAGTCAAAAACAACACAAAATAAACTAAATGATCTATTTCGTGAATATATTAGAGGTCAAATAATCAAAAGCATCAAGCAGGAAGACGAAGTCACAGACACAGGAAACACTGAACAGCTTTCTTTAGTTATTCGCTATATTGAAAATTTTGAGATAAAAGAAAAGTTCATGGATTTCATTCTATGCAAAAAGGTAACAGGAAAGAATATTGCGGAAAATATATTGACTAAACTGAAAACATATGGTCTGGATATGTCACTGCTACGTGGACAAAGTTATGATGGAGCCGGTAGTATGGCTGGAATAGTTAGAGGAGCTTCATCTATCATTCAGCAAGAATATCCCAAAGCCACATATGTTTATTGTAATTCCCATGTGCTGAATTTTTCAATAACGTCAGCTTGTAAACAGCAACCAATTCAGAACATGATGGGCACTCTGGAATTGAACTGAATATATTTTTCAAATATTCTCTAAAAAGATTTCTTCATTTCAAACATTTATCGCAACCTGTGCCCCATAATTAAAAAAGAAACTCGTTGATTTATGTAAAACTCGTTGGGTGCCGAGACATGATGCTCTGGAAGTGTTTATGGAGTTGTTGTATGTGTCTTTTGTGGAAACACCACAAGACATTGTCAACAATTACCCGACTAGTTGGGATCGGTAAACATCTTCAAAATCATCCAGCTTATTAACTGTAATTTCATGTTTCTCATATATGTATAGTTTTGTTGTTTGCTACCGGGTGCTCTGCTACATCAAACCAATAAGCATCAGTCTTCAGTCTCGGAATCTGGATATTTGCGAAGGAATGAATAATGTTGAACATGTTGAACATTATTTCACAGAATGTCGAACTACAGCTGATTCTACCAACCAGTCATTCCTGGTAAAAAGCCTTATATATGGCAGAATCAGTAAATGCCGAAAAACCAGCGTTGCCAAGAATTTGTGAACGTCAACAAAATCGTTCCACCATTCTTTCCGAAACACCTAAATCCCATTATCGTCGATCAATTTTTATACCTTTCCTGGACCACATCATAAGTAAAATGAAAACACGCTTTTCAAAATCCCAGTTGAAAGTAATCAATGCTCTCAATATTATACGCTCTTGTCTCTTGGAAAACCCAGACTCCATGGACAAAGTGAAAATGTATGCAACTACTGTGTCAGAGGACTTGCCATTATACAATTCCTTCATATCTAAGCTTGAGTGCTGGCATGCCAAATGGAAGGCATATGCAGAAAACAAACGGCCTGCGACGATTATGGAGACTCTCCCGTATGCATTTCCAACTTTTTTCCAAACATTAATTACATTCTGCGGATAATAGGTACACTTCCTGTCACATCTTATCTTTCGAATGTGAAAGATCTTTTTCACAGTTAAACATATTGATCTAAACACTTATGCATTTTAAACAGAAAGTAGTGTAAGAATTATATCATGGCGCCATGTTTATATAAATTTCTTTAATGGCTGTGCTTCCTATCATCAATATCATTTCAACGTTTTTCTTTTGAGGAGCTCGTTTCTTAGCTTTCATCTTTGCGACGCGGTCGTTTTTGTTCAGATAAAATTTATAGCCAGGAATTTATTCTGAATTTTCATTCTCTTACTTCTTTTTCCATTTTATCTATGTGATATGCAAATTTTAACAACAAGCTTTATAATAATCCTACCGCCTTCTTATATCAATTTTTCAATGACTATAGTATCAGCATATCAGCAGAATTATTTTAACTTTTTGTCTTTGAGGAGCTCATTGTTTTGCTTTCATTTTTGCTACATATATTTTTATAAATTTTACAGTTTCGATATATATAATATGTTCCTTGTTAATTTTTAATTTCATGCATTTTAAACAGTAAACATTGTAACAATTAAGTATTGTCGTCATTATTATGACAATTTTTTTATTGGCTGTATTTCATATCATCAATGTCATTTATTCTTTTTGTTTATTTTGAGCTGGTTTTCATTTTGGCGACGCTGTCGTTTTTTGTTTAGATAATAATAAAAAGCAGAAGAAACAAGTTTTCATCGAAATTAAACCCCTATAAAAAGTATAGCTCTATCATTAGAGCTTGGCAATTACGATAATACCAAAACTATATTTTCAATGCATTCTAGCCTTTATTATTTATATAGGTCATACCGCTGAACAAAAGTTTGCGACGCGTTGATCTGAATGCCACTGAAATTCATTGTATTACAAAGGCATCTTGGCCTGAAAAAGCCTATTCTGTTCGACACATTCGAAGATATGTCAAGAATTTCATGGAGAATTATTATGATCGTGTTATCGATTTATATAAACTGGAATTTAATAATTTTCAATACTGATTCAATACTGGAACTTTTAATTAATTTTTTTTAATTATGGAAAGCCATAGACTTAAAGGATTACTAGTAAGTCTACGTGGAAAGATAAATGAGTATAACTCTATGACGCA
>JAYRBW010153986.1:0-14112 GCA_036023295.1 Invenusta paracnida | reverse complement strand
GATGAACAATAAAAGTATAAAGTAAATATATTAGACTGGATGAGATGGGGGGGGGGGGTGTAGAGGTATGTGTTTTTATGCATATTTTGCTTATCTGAAAAATGATAAAAATTGATTTATTTTAATAAAAAAGCAAAGCAAAATAAATGTTTTCTTAATAATATAAAATGACAAAATATTATTTAGAAACACATTTCATATTAACTAGGTCATAGATTAACATAATCAATTTTTGAACATCACTCCAATATGCATTTTATTAGCTTGTTTATTTATAATTTCATTTTTCACATGCAGTGGAGAAATTTACTAAAAACGAATGTTGTATTCTTTTTGACGTATACTATATGCATATTCTTTTGAAATAGTAAACCAAACTCCTCGCTTACCACCAGGCCCCTTTGAATCGGCGGGCACAGCTTCCACCGAATTTCGTGACTACCCGGTCCTGGTCCACATCGTATGTACTGAACAGGTTGCCCGAGTGAGCCGACAATCCGTCACCAGCGGTGCCCGAATACCCACCCACTGTCAATTGGTAGCCCCCCTTCACCGCGCTGTCCAATGAGGTGGCTGCATCCAGCCGGAAGGTTGTGTAAAGCGCCGTGCGTGTCTCTCCCGACCAATCAGTGAGTTCGATTAGAAGTTCACTGCCTATTGGGTTTTGATTGGTCAAATGGTGGATTGCATCGTTCCCTAGCCAATGGTCGTAGAAGGGGTCTGAAGATGGGGGAAAGTGTGAATCGATATTAGTGATCATGGAGCAATTTACTAAGCTACTCGAATGGGATTTAGATTACTACAAGAATACGAGGAATATGATTCAACACAATATTCATGAAATCTGCTAAACTAATAGTCAATAAATGAATTTAAATAGAGTAGAGGGCTGCATGTGTCAAAATAATTATAATAAAATAATATTTGGGCTACTTGGGACATTGGCACTTGCCATCCTAGTAATGGCCCTGTTATAAACACTATTAATGTCTATTTTGGTTATTCTAAGCTGACGGGAATTAATAAGTTCAAAACAGCTATTATGTAGCTCTCAAATTCAATATAAATAGCTAGTAATATATCAATAGTTTGGTTAAATGAAGTCATACAACGATGGGTTTAAACTAAAATTTAGCAGTGTCCATTGCAGTTTTAATGTCATCTTAATATTCCGACAAGTCATCAATTAGACAGACAGCAAAACAGGTTATTCTTAAAGAAAGAAGCATACTAAAAGCTAGACAAAGAAAGATTAAAAACAAAGCATGCTGAAATTATAGTATAATTGTTGGAAGGAAATAACAATTATTCGCTATAGGGAATAATCTCATGATAAAAAGGTAAAATTAGAATTCAATTTTTTTATTATGCCTATTGTTAGTAACTGCTAACTTAAGAAAACCAATATTTTGATGAGCAGTTCCACTCAAGTTATTCTCCGCGTTGTACTTATAATGATGGTAGACCTGACTTTGTAGAGAATCAGGAACACACAGAGAACAAGGTGGAATTGTAAATGACGCTCCGAAATTACAAATGTAATTATTGTAATAAACAGTACGGAAGATCAATTAAAATATAAGGTCAGTGCATTGGCTACGATAATCACAATGAAGTGATATCTGCTACGAAAATTTTTATAGTCATTGACAGAAAAATCTGAGTGTTTAAAAACCCCGTATTAAGCTTATGTTATATGAGGATAATAATGAGGAAAAGAAGGATTTACAAATATAGTGTCCGAAAAGATTATGTTATTTGTGGTAAATGGGCTATAATTTTGAATTATTGTTATAATCAGTTATTCTCAGTTTGGATAAAAGTATCTGTAAAAAAAAAACATTTGTATTTCCATGGTAAGTAATATAGCATTCCTTCGATTATATATATCATCAACAGATTATTTGCCCACCAACAACTTTCAAACATGCCCTCACCTCCAAACCCCTTGGCGTAGTCATCCCACTCGCGATAGAAATCTACTTTGGCACCGGTACGACGCATTATCACAGTCCATCCGCCGGTTTTCATCTCACAAAAGGCGCGTAGAGTTCCCGTTGCGTTGGCAACTGTTGTTAGCTTCATCACAGTGTCCATCTTCTTACCGGCCAACCAGTAGTCGTAGCATTCTGGAGTATTGCATTTAGATTGCCAAAGCTTAGATTCCATATATAAATTGATTGATACGTTTGTAATGAGAGAATTACGAGCAATAAGAAGACTAATAGATTAATAAGAACATGTGATAAGTGTCAACTAACCTTTGGGTTTTGAATGTTTTGGGTTACAATAAAGGCAAGGTTCCTTTTCTGTCTTTGCATCTTTTACTTGGTCTTGAGTGGCTCCTCTCCTATCCCGCTCGTCTTTCGTCAAATTTTCAGAATTTTTTGTTTCAGAATTAATTTTGTCAGCATTCTTCTTTTCAGCTTCTAGTACAGGTTTTCCACCTTGGGATAACGGCTTTCTTGGTTCCAATGATTCTTTTACTTCTTCTTTATTCAAAGTAATACTTTCTTTCTTTTCATCACTATTAGTGCTACTTGCTTTCTTGTGAGTTTTGGGTTTCGCATCAGCTAAATTCGGTTTTATCTTAATTTCTTTCTCCTTTCCTTTAGTCGATCTTGAACTTGTAGACTGTGACTCAGAGGAAGATGCCATTTTAAATGTTGCAGTAGGCAGCGCTGGAAAATCCTCCTCAGACTTGAAACAGCAAATCGGCAGTCCAGTTGACTGCAACAGGCGACAAATGATGATCCGCCGGAACCGCTGTTTTCCACATACTTTGTACTTTTTTGGTGGTGATTGTAACGCGTCGTTTGTAAATGGTAATTCCAGGTTGAGTGAACTAGCAGCAGTGGTTGATGTTTCGGTTCCAGAGATTTTCTTTTGATTTATTCCACCATCAGATGATGAGCTTTGTTGCGTCCTAAGAAGGAGTTCCAACTTTTGACTTAAATCTTCCATAGACCTCCGTTGTAGCGACATTTGCTCCGCAAAGACCAGATTCTCGCTACGTAGATCATTAACAGTCTTCGTCAGTCGGGATACCTTCTGCTCCTGCTCATGAAGTTCCCTGTTGAGCATCTCAGTCTGAGTTGTGACCCGTTGTTGGAGTAGCATTTCAGTGCCTTTCAGAGCTTCCGGAAGAGCCAAGTAGTCAGATTTCCGGTTCTGTTTTTGTTGTTGAGCTATGGTTTTCAGTTGTTCGTTCTCAACCGTGAGCTTGGATACGGTGCTCGTCAGTTTCGCAATTTCGGATTCCAATCGATAGATGCTAGACTCCAGTTTGCTGTGTTGAGCAGTGTCTTCGCTCCGCGAAAGTTTTGCGTTCAGTAGTTTTTTCTCGAGATCGTGCAAGTTGGTCTCCAGAGTATTGAGCTTGCCGGTGAATTCACTATGGTCACTAACTGAGCTGAAAAACCGTTGCATGGCAGCATCCAACGACCAAGGGCCCTCAAATGACGAAACCTTTGGAATGTTTACTGATGAACTATCATCATTTGAAGTAACTGTAGATGTGGTTAAATCAGGCTGCTGCAATCCTGCATGAAATTGTTGTGGTATTGTGCTCTGTTTATTATAGGTTTCATCTGATTCTTTTCCTTTGTCGTCTGATGTTTTTTCGTCTATATTTCTTCTATGATCCTTTGTATTTATAATCTGTTTCTTTTGTTCTTTACCTTTGTTTTCGTTAGTTGGCTTTATTTCTTTATTAGACTCGGAAGTTTTAAAACCTCTTTGATGTTCGTTTCCTGGAACATTTTTACTATGTATTGATTTTTTATTTTCTTCGTCAGCTGAAATAGATTTTGAATCTTTAGGAGACACATTTTCTCTTTTGTTTGTAATTTTCATATCGTCAATTTCTTTTTTAATTTCTTTACGGGACTTTTCTTTCTTTGTAGATGCATTATGTTTTGTCGAAGTATTCTTGTCAGCATCGACTTGTAAATTGTCCTCTTTAACAGGCTGGGTCGTCATACTTACTTCTTTAGCAGATAGTAATCTTTCTTTCTCAGTTGAGTTAGTGACATTTTTGCGGGTTACGTTGAATTCTAAGAAATAGTATCGAAACCTTCCAGAGGTGATAGTCTCTTCAATTGAACAAATATCGCGTACGTAGAATAACAAGCGAGATCTTTTTCGTTTTGTTATTTTCACCTTTTCAGGTGTCGTCCCATTTGCTGATAGAGTACTGGCATTAGAAGCTTGGTTCTCTTTATCAGCCACTAAGGAAGATACCTTAGTCTCCTTCGGTGTTTCTATAGCAACAGGAGGAGCTTTTACTGGTGGTAAAGGTGGTTCTATTATAGTTTCCTCAGCACCATCCACGTCGTCATCGTCATCCGTCCGTTGTTCCTCATTGTCACCGCTTTCTCGGAGTCTATACTGGTCCTCGGGGAAGGGTTTCCGTTTTCCGTAGATCATTCGATGGACCTCCTCAAGCAGGGAACAATCAACAAGTCGATTTCCCTCAATCTTTCGTAGTGCAACGCGTTGTCGACGCGTTAATTCGTCCCGTGTCTGCCAGGATATGTCGTCAATCCAGTTTTCAGTGCGACATTGGCGAGCATCATGTATTTTGCTAGAAACATTTCCGTCAACTAGAACCGCTGAATAGCAGCTGCAGAGTCTAAAGAATGAAACGTAGATACAGAACATGTATACAGTGTATATATTATATAGTATGCATAACATTATAGAATAGAATATTACTGTAATATATATTTTTATTTAGTAAGTTATATCAATATAATCTCTAACATTATTTTATATCGATTGAAATAATGAGCGGTAATGTTCAATGCAGTGCGATATTTCCTTACACGTGGACTTCATGTTTCTTTAAATGGCTATATAAAAAATTGTGAACAACGTAAATCTACAATATGTATAAATTATATAACTAAAATTGGAGCATGTATATGACTCGAACGAATTCCGTTATCCACATTAAAATATTACTATACTAGTATTAATTATTTACTTTCGTGATGTTTTTCAATATGTAAATTCAATTTTAAATTGATTAAATGTTTTATTTTCATGTATGTATACACAGATGAACAGTACATTTCAAAAGTAACAACAGAAAATAAGTAAATTTAGTTAAAAGTTAATCATCTGCAAATTACAAAATTCTATATGTCCTACGTTACATAAAATGTTAGTACATAATACGATAGAAACATTGCAGCTTCTATGGTTTACAATTTGACAGCAAAACAAAAAAAACTTTTCATTTACAGGATTTTTGTTACTTATGAAACATACTGAATAATATTCGTGCATGTAAACCTATAGTAATATATACTACAAAAAGATATTGAAAAACATTGAATATATCACACATTTTAAATTGTATCCAGGTAGTGTAATAAAACCATAAACTCTAATAAGTGGATAGAAGTAAATAAGAAAGCATAGACTCACCCGATTAATATGTTAATCCAAAATTTCTGCATTAGTACGTGTATACGCGGCAGATGATTAGAAGTAGAATGAAGAAAAACTTTGAATACAAACGACACAGTAAAATTCGAACTTAGTTAGGTAGAATGTTTATTGCAATTGAGAAGGTATGTTATTTGCACATGAATGAGGTAGTCCCAAAATACCCTTTTTAACAAAAAATTAACCTAAATATACATGTAATATTTTTAAAGTGACGTGCAATTATTATCGACGTAGCCAAAAACAACGTGTATAGGTATATAAGATTGAAGCCTCCAATTCCAACTATAGAAAGTGAGATTTAAAGATTATTAAATATGACGTGTAATTGCCCCCCCCCCCTCCCCCACCATACACTCTTCGGTGTCTGTAATATATTGTCTTTTATTATTTTTTATATTACCTACCTTCAGAGCCTATTTGTCAGTAGAAGAGCCTAAATTGTTCCAAAAATATTCCGTGGACTGTCACCCTCCCCTATTTTAGTGATTCAATTATGCCATCTGTTACCGAAGCAGATACTAAACAGGCATATTTTCCAAAGCGTGCGTGTGCGCGTGCACGTCAGAGGGGGTATAAACAGAATGGTATTTTGAAAAACTGTGATTCTCCTCAATTTATTGTGCTGTAGGTATTGCAAACACATTGTAATTAACTCACTTACCATGGTTTATAAAATGTGACTAGAATGTTGAAATTATTTATAGTTCATTCACGAGTATATTTTGTCTGTATTGAACGTTATAAAAATAGAGGGAGCAAGGGGTTAATTAACTAACATTATTACATACACGTATAATAGCGACAAAGTCAAAATGACGTATTTTCCTAAAATATTGCATAAGACAATTTTATTTTATACCAGTTATGTGGGAATTTTCTATTATAAAAACAAAAGGATACACTATTCTTGTCTAGTGCTTTTTATATATATTTAAAAAAATTCGATATACACATCCTAATGCTTTTAGTATTATAATAACATAAGATTTCATATATTATAGCAAGGTACTATAATCAATAAAATGGACAAATAAAGCAAATCAGACATAACAATATAAACATTTATTTTGAGAATCACGATTTAATTAGATTCATATCTGATATTATAAACCCTGACATGTTTTATCGCAATTACTTATTTAAAAAATATATATTTATTTGACTTTAAATGTTAAAGTATATATTGTAAAAAACTTCAATATCTCAGTGTCATAAGCTATCATTCTAAAGCATATAGACAAGGTAGTAATTTAACAAATGAAATGTTAAAATTATACATACAAAACTGGAATGTATTGGATTATTCTAGAATTTGTAAATAAAATACATATAGCTTTCCAGTTCATTAGTAGATATAAAGATTCGAATAATATATAGCTTTTTTTAAATGGATAAATAGCTATTGTTTCACATCATTAGTAGATTTGTAGAATTCATTTGTGAATAAAGATTTTATTAGTGAAAATTATATAATAAAATGTAATAGATTATTCGCAGCTTAGGATTTCCTTTTTTGGAGATTGCTTTAGAATTAATTAATAATTAGTAGTACCTATACTGTACTATTACATATGTATAATATATAACTATTTAAATGTACTATTATGCGCTTGATAAATCCATTTCGATTGCTTTCGCTTCATTTAAAATAATTGTCAAATGTATATTTGATGAAATTATTGCTTTTGTCACTATGTCTCGTCGGCTATTTAAATATAATTAGGAGATTAGCGGCCTCCCATCTAGTATGTTATAGAGTAGATATTTATCTATGATTACACACACAAATAAAATCTCTATTTAACAAATGAAATTCTATAAATCTACTAATGATGTGAAAATAGCTATTTATTAATTTCAAAATTCGATATATTCTAAATCTCTGGATCTACCAGTGAAATGAAAAAACACATACATTCCAGCGATTATAAAAACCTAAATATTTTTGAAATCTTTATATCTATGAAGTGGAAAAGCCATATAACTAAATGTTCATTATAATGCACAGATCGAGCATTATTGCACAAAATAGTTTCAAAAGAAATATATAATATAGGGCCTGGTTGCTTATAAACAGCATCTCATGCGAATTATTAATACGTGTGCATATTCGTATTACTGCACAAATTGAGAACTAAATAGTCCAGAAAAGTTATAGACATTACATTTACAATAATAAACGCCATGAAAGAAAAAAAATCACTCGTAAAGTAAAACAAATTTAATAAAACAGAAGAGCTTTCAAACATAACAAAAGTTCATAATAATGTTCATACAAAGTAAAACACAATGAAACGCATCACATATGAGAAATAAATATTACATATATGAATAGTGTTCATGTAATTTTTATTTCTCATATATGATGTGTTTCATTGTGTTTTGCTTTGTACCATGATCATGAACTTTTGTTAAGTTCAAAAGCTCGGGTGATTTATTTTACTGTGTTTTTCTTCATTTTCAAAAGTGATCAGTTCTTTTTTTCAGTCATGTTAATTTGATGTTTTCGTTAAGTCATTCATATAATCATTATAAATGAAGTTAATATGAATAAAATATCAGCATATCTACTATTTCAATTTCTGACCGTAATATTATTATCTTGAATAAAGATTTACAATATATTATGGAAGCAAATACCTAAAACATATAAATAACATTTTCGGAAAAATTATAAACAAAAAAGGCTTTTTTAAGAAGTCTTATTAAATCCCATCAATATACATACAAATCATATACTAGTTAAACGGTATTCACTATCTTACAACATATAATATATACAAAGGAACCTGACAAGACATGGTTTAAAGTTTAATAATACAATCAGGACTTTATAATGAGTTCTTTCAGACAACGAAACAAAATTTACGAACGGTGCTTTTTATTTTAAATAATTCAAAGGTAACATTTATCCCCTTGCTGTACATTCTGTACTCTTTCGGAATTGAAATTGCTTATAAGCGTCTATAAATACGAGTAACCATAACTATTTTAATAAGATTAAGTTTTTACAGAAAATAAGAGTATAATAAAATAATTAAAAAAAGCCAACCAACAGTTACTTAAAATTAATTAATTAATAAGATACAACAAAAAACAATGCACGTAACAAACTCAGAAATAAATAAAACACAAAGACAGGTGCCAATTATGTGCATGTATTTTCATTATTATTAAATAAGCAATAAAACACAATAAAATGCAATAATTAGAATTAAATAAAGCAGTACATAAAATTTCTATCAAGACACGTCAAGCATTTTATAGAAGTTATTTAAGTACCACCCATTTACATAGAGATGGAATATCATGTTTATCAATGTATATTATCAAAAATGTACTCTACCTATAGCTGGTAAACCCAAAACATAAAGCTTGGACATTTTAATGGAATAAATACCCTAAGTTCGAAAAATACAAAATCTATAGGTATTAGTTGTGTCTGTGAAAATGTGAAATAATATTGAAATGTACACACCATAGACAAAAAAACAAAATAAAAGTATGTATGTATGTTAGTTTTGTTATATTTTGTTGTATAAACAAAAATCATATGTGGCGTTGGCAGATCGGAAACTACCGTGCCCATTCATCAATTAATTAAATACAGCTATTACAAAGTTGCACGTATCTAATTGCATGATTTACATCTGTTCATTTCAATCGGAAATCTTCACTTATACATCTCATCAAAAATGTAATCACCCATGGAAATTCTGAGAGAAAAAGTACAATTTTTAGATCTAATTTTAACTGAATTCTTTACAGAACTCAGCGGTGTAAAGCGGTTTTATAAGAAATTATTAATCTTTGAAACATTTGAGTACTTGAACATATTATAACCTATAAGAAACCTATTTTTCACTTATTTTATTAAGAAAAACCCTCAGTAGTTAACAAATTAAATTAAACAATCTATCAGAATTGTTTTGATATTTTTGCGTTATTGAAAAAATAATCTCCGAATATATTAATTTTGTGGATCTAATAATTTGTCTCTATTGAGTTTTAAGAATTGGTCAAGCATCAAACCATTAACCAGAAAAGGTATATTACAATAAATAATACTCATTAGAAATAAAATAAATACAAAAGAGACATAATATTAGATACCCTTAAATACCGAATAATTAGAAAAAACCTTACTATGCGCTAGAAACTTAAAAAATCACAAAGCAATGAATACAACGAATAAAGAGAGCCATTTTTACAATCTCAATATTCGTCGTAGACGACTTAAAGTATAAAGTCGAGGACAATTTTCAGAAACAAATCGTAAAATGTACAACAAACCCAGAACAACAGAAAAATACAAGACAGCGTCGTGTCACACTATCATAAGAATATTAGCAACATATTATATATAAAACCAAAACAATTTAGAATACAACAGTTTCCTTTACCACATTTGGGGGCATTACATACTGCTCCCAATTAATGAGTCATATTATAATTTATGAAATAGATAACTCCCAAAACTGTATTCTTTTCAAAACCATATTACTTGAAGTATTATAAATTTAAAAAATTGAACAATAATAATAATAACTAGTAATACATTTTTGAATAGAGTGTCAGAGTAATTATGTGTTTATATAAGGATAAAAACGGCAGGAATATTAACATATTTAACAGTCCATTACATGAATAGAACTTCGTAGAAATATAGCAATAAATTATTTAACTGCAGCATTCTAACTCCTTATAAAAAAAGTTCAAACAAAAATGAACAATTATTGTGCTTTTTTAAAAAGTGATAAAAAATCTGATTTTTTAGCCATTAAAAGCATTAATATATTAAAGACTATGTAATCAAATGTCAAGGTGTTTTCAAAATGAGCAAAAAATAATATATGACAGCTTTATGACTTGTTTTACTATGTATAAGTAATGCAATACAAAGTAACAGTCTATAACACAGATTAGTGGTTTAATATAGTAATCAATACTGTACAATAAAAATAGAGTGGATCAAGTTTTCTTCTTCGTTAATTGAGCATCACGTCAGCAAGCTTAATAATACACTGGGAATAAATATTTGACAGCTGTTTCTGAAATTCTATTATAAAATACAAATTGAACTCCCTATACTACCTGTTCCAAACATCAGTAGTAAACATAATTTTAACGCAAATAATTGGCAGGAAAGCACTTAGGGCAACCAGAATAACTACGAATGTAAGTTACGATGGTAAAAATGACTGTTAAATTATTTGTAACCTAAAGATGAAGGATATTGGTGGGCTTTTTCTTCGGTTAGCTTGTGGGCTTGAATTCTACTCGGAATGCCTCCAACTCCATGGGGTCCACTTTCAGTTGAGATACATCGATCGTCTCTGAGTCGGTTGCGTCATGCATGAGGGTGATTGAGGTGCGCTTGACTGATGCGACCCTCACTTCGTTGAAGAGAGAAGTTAGTGACACCTGGACGACATGAGAGGGAAAATATGAAAGGTAAAAACCAATACACTTAATGATAAGTTCAAAAATACGATTTAAGGAAAAGTAAAGATTGAAAAGTGGAACTAAAGCGACGCACATTTTTATGACAGTCAGTTAGCTAGTGAAATAGTTGATGATTGTCAATAAAAACCTCCAGAATATTTCAAAATATATTACTATTTAAATCTTTCAACTATAAAATAAATGTTATTTGGTAAAAACGCAAATACTCACATGACAATTACAGCGTTTAAGTGATGTACACAAAAATCAAACAAATAAGCAAATCTATGATTTTTTAAATCATAAAAATATACTTTTTACAGTAGTGTTTATTGACATTATTGAATAATGCAGTTGCTAGAATAAAAGGGTGAATTAATAAACAAATTTATAGACACACGATTTACAATAGCTATATTAGTGTAGGTCAAGAAATTGGAACAAGTGTTTAATATGAGTTCTCTTAAAGTTCTCTCACTTGGCCATTAGATGTCATCTTGCAGCTGGCACCAACAAGCCAAGGGGCCCCGCAGTGCATCTGATATCGATGTAGAATCATCACTGGCTGCGTCACTTCTGTAAATATGGGGAGCATAAAGAGGGAAGGAACTAAGTCAACGAATAGAGTTAGCACTACGATGCCATTATAATTCTAAAACGTATTAATATAATATATTTACTAGGCTATTTCTGTTATTACATTTAAAATATCCCTATTCATGTTCTTTGAAAACTAAGTTATTATACTGTTTTATAATTGAATGTAATGTTTAGATTATTTTTTTATACTGAACAAATGCTGCAAGAATACATTACTTCTAATTAGAATTTGTATAAAGTCTGTTATTTAACTTCGGCACATTTTAAATTATTTTACGTTTTTATTAATACATATTTGAAGACAATGCGATTGCTTTAATAGAATGAATTAACTGATAATGCTTTGCATCACATTGTTCGCGTAATTATATTCTTTAGTAGCTATATTCAGGAGTAACTAAACTAAGCTATTACAATAATTATCGTATATGATGCAATTATGCCCAATTTGAATTTAATATGTTGATTTTGATCCTCTTATTTCTAAACTTGCCGTATATTACACAATAACATATGCAATATAGGGCAAATTTCGATCTTGATTTGTATGCGATCGAAGGCAGCAAGTTAGAACCCCGGTATATAATCCTGACATTAAACAAACTGATTTGCACTGCAGCATTGAGATAATTATAGATTTATTAGGTTAAGCTTATGAAGACTAATTAATTAAGATTTGTATATATCCCGGCAAAGCTAGGTCGCAATTTACCCAATATTATTAATAACAGCTGAGTAAGTTAGCTGTTAGCCACATACATAATTTACAAAAATTGTATAAAAAATCACGACCAACTTAAGTGAGCGTGTATAAGTGAGCCCTTACCGGCAGTCTGAGTCTTTAGGTTGACCAGATGATAGTCACAGGGCAGTCCCAGCCCCGTCATGAGTGAGGTACGGGACAACATAGCCCCTTCAGTGGTCACCCGACTATCCACAGCAAGCACAAGCCTGTGGACTGGATGAAGTAGGCTGTTGAGGACGAGATGGGCGCTTCCAGTCATTGGCACAATGTCCGCTGCTGTCGAGTCGGTTTTCGCCTGACTCGTTTCCTATTGGTCGAGAGTGGAAAGAACCTCAGATATTCGATTTTTACTCCACGTATAGGTATGTTTAAACTACTAGCAGGTCATTGCAGCCGCGCATGCATTAAAAATAGATTAGATGCTTATATTCAGGATTCAAGGCCCGATATAGACCGACCGAGTTCGGTCTCATTCCGATGGCAAAATGCAGAATGTCATGATGACGTTAGATTTTTCAGTTTCTTTTCCAATTTAGAAAGAATACTTTTACAAGGCAAGGTTTCTAACTACTATTCTATAATCACTGATTGAATAATTAATGGTGTAACGGCCGGTAGATAAGAGCCGGTTCTACCACGAGAATTATTCCTCAGGGAACAATAGCAAGTGTTCATGAGAATGTTTAACTGTTGACTTAGTAAGTCCCTCTTCACGTGTAAGGCATGTTGGGTCTCCCCTATTGCCCACTTGAGCGAATGCTGTGGTATAAAGGAGTATTGCTATCTGTGGGCAACGTTGCGTAAAACAATCAATTCTACTTACCCGAAAATTACTGC
Organism: Invenusta paracnida; assembly: GCA_036023295.1. Classification (NCBI taxonomy): domain Eukaryota; kingdom Metazoa; phylum Platyhelminthes; order Proseriata; family Coelogynoporidae; genus Invenusta; species Invenusta paracnida. The sequence goes on along the minus strand of JAYRBW010153986.1, from coordinate 1,028 downwards.
GGTATTAGGGATTTAAAGAAGTTACGAAAATCAATGTTTTAAATCTAAAGCTGTCATACTATTTCAATGGTCATACTAAATTCAGCTTACACAAACAGAGCTAATTGATATATAACAATAAGCGATCAATCAAAGTGGTTCTATAATCTTTTTGAAAAGAGTTTAATTACTATATTATGTAAATGTTTATAGTATATTCACAAGTGGTGTAATCCAAACTAAAGTATCGCAAATTTATTGAATATCAAGATTTTGATTACATCAAATAATTTGGTGGTCGATAAAAACGAAGCCACAGCAGTTTGCAAGTTACATATATTTTAGCACAATTAGGCGAGAGTAATAATAAATAGGAAGAGAAGACATTATATAGAAAAATCCTTTTTCACAAAAATTAACGAAAATTGAAGTTGATAGGATTCTTAAGAATTCTAGTTTCTGACACATTTTAAGCTATAAAACCTAAACAACTTGGAGGTCAGAGGATAATTAATTACCTGAAGACTCTCAAGGAGTATCCGGAAAGTGTTGAGGGTCAGCTTGTTGTCTAGAACCGGCTGCAGTAGGCCCCGATTGTCGTCCTGATTCAATCGACGGTCTAGCATCACCTCCAGACGTCCGGGCTGACCACCTGCGCTCACACCCAGTGGTTGACCCGACAACAGAGTTAGTCGGCGGAGGGCAGGAGTGGTGGCCCCTGTGGAGGTGGGGGCACCCTCGAGGAAGCTAGCACAGGGCATAGGGTAGACATTGGCTTGGAGAGGCAGCTTGGACCAGGGTTTCCGCCGTGTGAACTGGAGAGGAGATTGCAAAACACGGCATGCTTCTTCGTAAGTTGTGAATATTTAAAATTTCGCAGAAAAAACTATAAATTGAATAATTAATGTTATTAAATTATGCTAATATATTCTTTACTACTTACAACAGTATTAAGTAGTAATTTCAACAATTTTTATTTTTAGTAGCGACTAAGCTATCAAGATTGTATAAATCATTGTTTAAAAATTTTATTAATAGAGTACCTTATT
>JAYRBW010153975.1:0-14112 GCA_036023295.1 Invenusta paracnida | reverse complement strand
TTTAGGAAGTCATGTTATACTTTTTTGTAAGCTAGACATTTCAGGCTATAAATAAGAGATATTATAAAAGATTATGCACCTAAATTACACACTATTTAAACATAATGAAAACTTTAGAAAAAACTAGCCACACATTTTGCATTTTTTAGGACTTTCAGCTACAAAAATCAACATTAAAAGAAAACTTTAGTGGTTATAATTCTAAAGGTTAGAATTACATACTTACATTGATTCTAAGATATAAATTGATGTAATATATTATTATATACCCCAATTACATAAAATCTATTAAAATTGGTAAAACATTAATTAAATATATACATGCTGTCATTTGACAGTCATAAGCAGTATGAAATGATAAAGCATAATGATTATAATAGTTATATCATGAGAAGTATAATATACAAAATAAATTGAAGAAATTGAAACTTTAGTTTTTTTTTAATATTGGGGATGTGGTGATATTGTATGTAATGTTATCAAATCAGTTAATAACTAGTTGTTAAATATAATAATTAAATTATACTAACTAGATTATAATAACAATATCTCTAAAATCTCACAATAATTTATATACCAAAAGGAAGGCAATAAAAAACAATCAAGGTAATTATTAGAATAGTATATTAGTGATCCGATTAATCAGTGAATAATTACAAAAACTTGTTAGCTATTGGTCTACGATTTAACTACGTGATTTAATCTCAATATTTTGATTAGTGATTTTATGACCAATTATATATGTACCAAAATTAATTCACACTTGTCTGTTGCTGAGTTTACTTTAAAATATTCAGACAATCACTGGCCGCTGGGTTTACCCCAAAATACTAAGAATCACTTTGTCCTCGTCACAGTCCAATTCAACCCTGGTCTTTCAACACTTCACTCTTTTTCTGATTCTTTTCACCACTTATTTATTATTCAAGATTCAAACTTATTAATCAAATTCAAACACAAGCATTGGCCATTTCAAAAAGATTACTTTCTTTTAATTAAACTTTGCTTTACCAATAGACATAATTACTCAACACTTGTAATCAATAGACGTTTTACTCAACAGATAATTAATCAATACTTGTAATTACAGACTGATAATATTTACTCATTATCTTGAAATCAAAAGACGCACCGGTAGCAAAATCAGTATTTAATATGGTCGTATATGGGAACAGTAATGACAGTATTGAAGTTATTTATAAAAAATATTAATATGTAATTAGTATCACCTACCTTAAATTTCATAGATATAATTTATATTTATTAGGTATAATTATTATTAAGATTATTAATAAAAATTATATTAGTAAAATTATATAAATCAATACCTAGCACTTATTAGATGAATAATGATTAAATTTAATATTATTGATGTATTAATGTTAATAGACTAATACATGTGATTAGACATTTTAAAATTATAATCTATATCCCTTTTGTTATTCTACTTAACTACTAACCTTAAAAATCCTACAGCACTAAGAGTAAGTGACTTAGTAAGTCTAAACAGATTTCATTTAGACTAAGTAATACTAATATAATTAAATACTATTACTAGTCCAATATTCTGATATATATATATATATGCAGTTTGGGAATTTAAATTATAATCAATTATGAGAAATGATGAATTAATAAGAGTATGCTGTATCCATATAGTCCTGTGTCTCAAACAATATTTTAAACCATTAACTGTTTTCTTGAAAAACAATTGATATAGATGTTGATAGTGAAAGATATTCTTGGTTGAAAATTTATCCAAAAAGTTATCTTTACTTCTTTCTCATTAAGGAGTTATTGAGGATAAAACAGATGATCACATTGAAAAAGAGATCAAAGAATAAAACACAATGAATAGATAATTTATGGGCACATGTTTTTTTCTGAAAACTTTAAATTGTTTACCAAAATATCCCATTCTTACCATTTTAGTCAAGATCTTCCTGACTCTTTTACATGGAAATGCCAATGTGGAAAGATCTTTCATAAAAAAACAAATTCATGCTGAGCATTGGAAGAACACAAATATCTAATGATACCCTTAATAAGTATCATTCTACTTTGTCATTTATAAAAAAACATGATGGACAACCTTCAAGACTGCCTATCACTCCAACAGTGCTATAGGTTGTGAAAAATGCTTGATCTGAATTCATAAAACAGATTGAAATTAGAAAACAAACATAATTAACTTCTACTGTTCAAGCTGCCCAGAATCTAAATACAGCTATTGTTGATAATTCCAGTTTAAAGTTACTTGAAACTGGTGCAGATGCACTCAGAATCAAAGACATGGCCATTCTACAAGAGGCAATATGAAAATATATATTTCAATCAAGTAAATGTTCAGCTAATTGCAATTTTCTTAAAAAAGTGAAAAGCTAAAAAATAAACAATTAAAAATAAAATTTAAAAAATTTAAAAATAAAAATCTAAGCTGGGAAGCCTATTCATATGACTAGGTAATAAAAGAAAAAGTAAAGATATTAGAAATATTCCATGTGAACTACTTATTTTTAATCTTAAAAGTGTTTAACGTATTGATTATGTATCCTAGACAGAATTTTGGATTTTTTTCTATCATATTATTATTATGACATGTATGCATATTGTTGTTTTATACCTAGTGTAAATATATACCTTTTATGCACATTAATATTTTATTTCTAAGACTTAGTTTCTGAAGATACCTTGGAACATAGTAACTTTGTAGATTTATGTGTAATGTAGTATTTTAATAATTATATACTTATTTGAATAGAACCAATTTTATTTTTTAAGTACACATATTATATAAAAAATCATATTTTGCATCAAATTGATATGTACTTTTCTATTGTATTAAAATCCTACTCATAGAATTTGCATTTTATTTCATCATTGTGGCTCATTATTACTGTATTATTGGTATTGCTTCCATTGCTGTAAGGCTGATGCTCTATAATTCTATCAATATTATTTATTTGATAATATCATTATAATATTTATCTTTAATAAAATTTGTATTCAAAGATGTGTCATGTTTTTACTCCACATAGATTTCAATTAGAAAATATGTTTGACAAAAAACAATACTTAAAGAGATATATGAAAATAATCTATCTGATATTTTGTTTCAAAATGGTGAACCATCCCTGATTAGATTTTTGGCTTAAGGTTAGAGCCTCTTTGTTGTGAATTTGAGCATCCACAAGGACGATAGATGCACAGACCATATTGTGCATTCTGACAACTAGGGCTAACCAGGCTTATTATTAATGGTGTATCATGGCTTTATCCATATAGAATTAATAGTATTATTAATGTAGCTCTTAATAAATTCATTTTATACACAATAGTTACCTATATTTGTAAGTGACATATGAATATTAAATTACAATTAAATAATGTATTAAAAAATTTAAATATAATTATAAATTAGATATATATCTCATGAAAGAAAAATTGAATATGTCAATTTGTGACAAGTGGTGGACCATCCCTGCTGTATCTTCAAATCATGTTCTAATCAATATAGCATACTAGTTACATGACAATATCAGATTCTTATTTGTGATTGATTTTTTTACCACTATAAAATATTGTAATATATTACAATAAAATAACTATAAAATAGAACCATCACATTATATAAATAATTTGAATGACATGAGTAAGTTTGTATTATAGTATTCAATTGTTTAAATAAATGCACTATTTTAATTATTTTATATATATTAATAATATGTACATAAGTAGGGTTCCCACAAGCTTAAAATACAGGGGAAAATGTTGTATGTATTTTGTGGGAACCCTGTATATATATTATAACTTTTTTCAATGATTTAAAAAAAATTAAAACCATGTTTTTTACTCTAATATTATACTATTATAATGTTTACAGTCTGAGCAAGAAGTCATTACAGCTATTACTACATTTTGTTTCTTTCTATAATGCAATCAATGAAATTTATTTATTAAAAGTCTTGAGATGTACAAAAGAACAAAGTATTACTACTATGGATTAGGTTATCATTTATAAGAATTCTGAACAATCTATTGCCTATAGATTTAGAAATAATAATAATATAAACACTAAATGAAAAAAAAATATATATACTGGAAGTTGTTAGAAACAGGAAGGTTGATAAAAATGAATTAAGATATGTGATGTACAACAAGATCCGTTGACACCAAGAAAACATCTAAATTAGACTACTACTAAACACTCAATTCTTTATGTGATGCAGATGATTAACAATTTAATCTTATTAAATAATGTTCCATGAATTTAGAAATGTTTATTTCTGATGAGTAAATTTTCTATTTAATGGGTATCCATATTGTAAATCTAATTTTTCAGTTAAAATTAAGAAAATCGATTACCTAATTTCAATTATCTACTTATTATTTACTTATCTAAAAGATTTTGCAGATTTTGTCATAACTTAGCCAACTATAACACTTGCATCGTTGTGTTAGGAATTACTTCCACATTATATGTTTGGCAATATTGTCATTAAGTAATTTTTAAATTTATATAAAACAAAGTGTGTATAGTTTTGCATTATTAATTGTTCTCTAATTTTCAAAATACTGTTACTGCTGTTAAGAACACCACTCTTAATCTTAGTTCAGGCTTTTATCCTCTTGACATTTCTACTAGCAAATTGATTATTGGCTCGATTACATAACATTTTTCCTTAATTTTATGTACATGTCTCACTTTCTGTACTTTGACTTTTGTGAGTTGTATTCACTTGTTTTTTTATTTTCTCATTTATAATGTGTCTTTCTGTTATTTTATTCTGTACCCATTTTATTATGAACTTTAGATAAGTTCGAAAGCTCGGGATTTTTAATAAATTTTATTTTACGTGTGGTTTTATTATTTCAATAGTTGTATGTTTATGCTTATGTAACTTATGTGTCAACTAGATTAGTATTCCATTCAGTTGCAATAACTGTGAAACGGTTTTTCAAAAGTATGCATTAAGATGCCTTTAAAATACTTTATTCTGTTAGACAAAATCATTTTTCGTTTCAACTATTAAAATCAAATTGGCAGTGAATTCTAAATTACTGAACATGAATTCGAATTTAGACGGTACAAGTATTCACAGTACTACAGTAGAACAGTACTGTCTCAGATTATTTCTTTGAAACACTACACTTCATTATAACTTCATAATATGTTTAATCTTTGCATATTTTCTTCTGTGAGCTATCAATACTTTTTAATTTCCAAACATGTGAAACTGAATGTTTTCTTTTCCCATCTCAGATTGCATGCGACTGACCGGCCTTCTGTCCAGACTTAACAAGTTCTCTCGCTTCTCCTCCTCAAACCTAGCCATGTCTACCAGCACCACTCAGGGTGACAACAACCCCTACTCAGTCGTCTACATCACCACACCCAATTAGCAGGTGGCCAACACCTTGGCTGGTAAGTTGGTTGAAGCCCAGCTGGCAGCCTGTGTCAATATCATCCCCGGCGTGACTTCGGTATACGTGTGGCAGGGGAAGGTAGAGCGCGACCAGGAACACCTCCTCCTGGTGAAGACGCAGTCTCGTCTGGTGCCGGAACTGGCCAAACTGGCTGCTGCCAATCATCCCTATGACTGTCCCGAGGTCATTTCGATCCGGATTGATCAGGGTCATCAGCCGTATCTTAACTGGATTGGAGAAAATACCAAAAATGAGTGAAGGGGGCTTACGGTTGACATGATGTGTCAAATTGATACAATATACTCTTGACTATATACTATTTTGTAATTACATGTAAATAAATACTTGCATTTCAGAAGTGTTTCTTTCTTTCTTATTTGTTAAATTTTGTTTCATTTCGTTTAATTTATTGAATAATATATTTCTTAATCTGTTCTTTGTATGTATTGCGAGTGTTTTTCTGTAATTTTTTTTTAAATCGTTTACACATTGTTTTGAATTTTAGTTTTTAAAGGGGTCAATTGATATGTAATCACCACAACTGCGACTATTTCTTGCTTATTTTCGACTTGATTCAAAATAGTTAGATACTTGGTCGTATTTATTGTTTCATTGAATTTTTCGGTCTGTTCTTTACTGATTAATTACGATAATTTGTTTCGTTTGGTATAATTTTATAATATTACATTTTATGAGTACACACATTGTTTTTTACTTATGGCCAGTAGTAAATCTGAAGAGAACTTTAATGACGTTAGTAGACAGCATTTGAGTATTTCCATGGTACTGTAGTAATATTTGTAATGGGCGTATTTACAAAAATATGTAAGATATAGTTCCATTACTATAATTGTGGGTAATTTGAATTAATTATATCATTTGTTATTTTTGCATTTATGATACAAACTTTCTCTTTCAAACGACATTGAAATATGTTAGTTTTCTTTTTAATGCTTATATATGTAGTATTATTTGATATTTTTATATCACTGTTTATTCTCTCAATTGATTATTATTATTCTCTTGATTGATGATTCTATCAATCTGTGATAATTATTTGGCTTTTGTTGCAGTGTTTTCAAAACGCATTGAAATATTATTGATTTCGGAAATATGCATTATATTTTTACACACTTCTATTCAATAATAATGTTAAAACTTTAAATATATATGTATTAACGGAGTGTCCCAGAGATGAGGGCTGACTGAACTGAAGGTTAGTTAGTCCTCAATTCGGGGAACATCCCGAATGAGTATTGCGGAACTCTATATATGTTTTACCTACGATGTAGTTTTTTAGCCATCTCATAAAATTCTTCCCTTCAGCGCCGATGGGAGGTTCAAGTTCTGCTCCACGACGGGTCACAATCAGCCGAGAAGACGACATTTTTGTGCGTATATTAATGCTTTTGAGCGATTGAACGACTTGCCTGTTGCTTTATTGATTATTTGCTTGCCCCTGTGCTCCTTCATTCCAGTTGACGGAGGATGCAGTCAACCGTCTTCAGAACCAATCGAGCGACTCAGGTGAGTTGCTTACGTCTGCCCATAATCTCTTGAAATGATCTTAATTCTGCAACTCAATACCGTTTGACATTATACAATGATCAGTTTTTCTGTGTGAATTTTTGAAAATAGTTTATTTATTGCTTGTAACATATTTATCAGATAACATTATTGAAGAAATAGACTGACTGTGTACAGCATTTGATTTCATAATTTACTTACTTATCAATTGCTATTGCGTGCTGAGAAAACTATTGTCAGGTTAATTCTAAGATATATAACTGATTTAAGAAGAATATTCGAAGCGTTTTGTATTGTCATTCCGTCAGCATGATTTACTTGTTTATGCAACATTGAATCGAAAATTCATCGTAATTATGTTTGAATCTTCTCTACAATATGGATGATTTTCTAAAAATGGGACAGAGTAGCAAATATTGATTGTTTTCACTTAAGATATACTTAAAATATCTCTATTTCATATAACACATTTTTTTGTAGGTGAATTACCAATAGATTATGCATGTATTCTTCAATTATTGATGTCTTCGTTTTTTTATCAAAGTAATGTGTCATAGTATATTTACGACATTTGACTAAAATGAAAATATAGTTCTTTCTGTAAACAATAAAAATAATCCACATTTATGCCAGAGTGACTTGACTGACTAAGTTTGAATTGGTTTATATCTAAACTTGAAACAGTTTGTTAATATTGTGTTTCGCTTCAAGCTGTTATCTCTCATATAAATGTGCTTTAAGTTATAATCATGAAATATAACAAATTGTAACGTGAAAAACATTATCAAGAATTTACAAATTTAATACAATTACGTTTACTTACTTTATAATATCTATTACCTATACTGACAAAATATATCTTGATGGCTTATTTTGCTTTGTTCAATTTCTTTTATATATATTACATGAATTTGAAGTTCATTGCACTTTCTTGTAACACAGAGTCGACTCACCTAGACTCTGTCATCGGTCCATTTAACACAGAATCAACTTTCAACCATAGATATTTAACTTGTATGCTAACATCTAGATAGGTCATTTGGAGAAAATACAACGCAAACCTAAGTAGCGAAATATTTACGCCAAAGATTGGCATCTATTTTTAGCTCAATGCGTATGTATTTATTTTATACTTACGATTCGCATGATTTTGCATCGGCAAAACTAGATAAAGTTGGTATCCGAAAAACGTTGTTATTGCTTAAGCTATACTCCTACAAGTTTCATGTTATTATCCAGTTCTCATTTAGGCGCACATTTCTGTAGATTTACTTTTCATATCAGTGCTTTATATTATTTTGATTTGCCCATCTCAAACTATATATTTTTTACTGTATTAGGTATGTATTCAACTAACAAACATGTCTTGCCAATCGTTGGTCAAAACGAAACTATTAACAAAGATTCCGATCAGATTTTCTATCTAGTGGTAGGTATATACAGTCGACCTTGCTTAAGTCGGATTTTTCTTTTGGACCCGTTTTTGGGCCTATCTTTTTAATCGTAAAATTATTGTATGAGTCAGATTCGTTTAACACGGATTTTCGCCTAACTCGGACACCATTTTTAAGCCCATTTATGTTCTATAACAAGCGATTTATAATTTTTAACTCAGATAGTTTGAAATAGTATATTCTTACCTTTTTATTTAAATAATACATACGCATATAAGCGATAAGAATTATCATACTATATATTATTATATTAGTATCTGATTTGTATTTATGTATGTATCAAGCTCATTGTTCTATTACATAATCTAAATGCAATTTTTATAAATTTTACCGATACGTTTTTATTATTTAGCTAAATACATTATACATGAAAATTGTCTAACTCGGATTTTACTTAACTTGGACAAAAATCATTGGTCAAAAGGAATCCGACTTAAGCGAGGTCGACTGTATAAACAATTTAATATTAAGCAACCTGGCGCCATTGATCATTAGAATTCTTGTATCGATTTCTAGCCTCTTTATTCTTTTCTGTTAAGATGGGACTTTTAATGGACGATAGCTTCGTGAACTATCTTTAATTAACAAATTTGATGTTTTAGATGATGCTGAACAACTAAATTGTGTCACAGTAATTCACAAATTGTCTGTCAAATTCCAGATCTTGGATTGTTGTTTTACATTATTAGTATTATTATACCGCTTTGATCTCTCACTGTCGACCTAGACAATGAAAATGATTTCTATTCGATTATAGCCCCAACCAGCATCAATATGTAAGCTAACAGTTCTCCAGCACATGCCTTCTTGAAGTCGCACAGCATACTAGAATGATTTGACTTGGTGCGATTTATCGCATATGACTGAAGTTACATCGTTAGTTAGTTTTATCCAAGATCTCATCACTATTTATTACGCAACATTGTATGTTTTATTTTATTAGGGGTGCTGTGCAGAGAAGGTTTGGTAGACCGTGCATGTATTTATATAGCTTAAATTCTATTCAATAGCCATAGTAGGCAGTATTTCACCCGCACAGTAACTATGTAATGAAACATTACCCGCATTGATTCCCTCCCTTCAACTGTCGTCTCGAACCCCAAGGCTCGCTCCCCCCTCCTCCACAGTACAATCCTAAGTCGTCACCACCGTCTTCTCCTGCCAGCGGGGGAGGCAGTGGCAGTGTGGATGACTATGTCCGCTCCAATCGAGAGCTTCAGCGAATTGAGAAGACCTACATTGAGCGGCTGGAGAAGCTTGAGCAACGGGTAATTCGGAGAAAAGCAATCTTAAACAGAATACAGTTATTATTATTATTGAAGTTTTCCCGATCAAATCAAGACGGGTGACAGATCAAAATATGGAGATGGCTGAGAGTTGAATTTTAAAATCGCATATTTCGTCAGACCAAATGTTGACAAGGCCATATCAAATGCGCCCAGGCAACATCAAATGCAGACTCAATAATTTAATTTGGCTGAAATTATTTCTTTATGTGTTCTGGCAGTCATAAATTAATACATTATGACATTATACGTAATGCAAATTAAACTGTAAACAGCCAGTAATTCATATTGCAAACTATATTACACTACCTATATAATGTGAAATAATGATTATTTTATTTCATCAAAATTGAATTTTAATTGCAAGTTGTAATTCCAGTCAATACATTGTAGGGCACAATAGGATATCCTCTTCAAGCATGCACGTAAATGGGAGTAGGTAGCGGCGCAGAAATACTTATATTATAGCCTTTATTGCCACACCTTACTTTAGCCAAGCATTATTTCACATTATATTATGATTTAATATTCATATACAAAAATATTTTGACACTTAAGTATAGATAAAATAGATTTTGAAACACAACACTTGACTGTGTGTTGAAGCAAATCATATAAGGTAAATCGTGACTGTTGAAACAACATCGTTTAAAACAATATTTCACCATTGTAAACATAAATTATTTTATCTATTGAAATTATCTACACAGCAACTATAGTCTCCAATGAATTATAAATTATATTATATTTATAAACTAGAGATTAACTATTGAAAATCAATGAAAATAATATTTATAGTTAATTGCTATAGGAAATATCGTAAGTCTATCTGTCTGCTATAAAAACTGGCATGTTAAACTTCCTGCTATAAGAGAGGTACTAATCTTCCCCATGGCTACTTATTAGGTCAAATTTCAGTAGACAATCTGCATAATTATGCGCACACGATTATTATTGTTGCATTAAAAGAAATGTCAATATAATGTAATGTAGTATTGTTATTAATGTATCCATCTCGGAAATATGAAGGTAGCTTTGCAATATTTAATACATAATATGCAAAATAAATTACGCTCAAGCAAATTTAACCATATATTATTTAAAAAATTATTTGTATGTAATATATGATAAATAATATAGGAGTTAGCAGTGTATTTATATTCGTACTAGCCTGAAAATATTACGCTCTAATGCTTTAATGTTAGGGAAGTTTTTGCTGTTATTTATTTTACGCATATGGTATATAATATGTATATAATGTAGTTTCATAACATTGCATTCTGGATAATTGTTTACAATTTGATAATAATAAATGTGTTATATATATACATGCATATACTTTAATTTAAAATGCCACAATACATAAATATCAACTTTCTGTTAACATTATAATCGCTAAACGCTCTATATAATTATTGTGTCAACATTTAAATTTGCTTGGTCGAACGAAATATGCGATGTTAAAATTCAAATCTCAGCCGCCTCTATTTCATTGGAAAAACCTGTATATTATTATACATTATTTATTTTTCTATCAAATTCAATTATTGTGGGATATACTGTATTAAAAGAAGAAGTAGTCAGTTTATTCAAATGCTATTTTTATAATTCTGTTTAAGAATGCAAAAATTAATTTTTCGTAAATTACTTAATCTAAAGCTTTTCTATTGTGTTTTTTTTTATTTTACAACTTTACTGACTGCCTGTATTCCATTAAAATACCTTCTTAGCAACTATGTAGATATTTAATGCAGCTCTCTAAAATATGTCTCTTTATTCCAGAATGAAGCGTTATTCAAAGACGCAGCATCCGAATTCTCAAGAACTGTCGAACGAGTTGAACGCAAATTTCTGTGAGTCTTTTTCTCCTCCCTTTTATTACAGTTTTGTAGTGGATACGTATTGTTATATATCTTAATGTTTGTTATTATGCATATTAATATCTTTAAGCAGTAAATAAATGTGATTGCAGTTTGTTCATTCCTTTCGCTAATTTATTATATTGCGAGGGTTAATTTTATACTTTTTCAGACAAATAGAAGCACAAGATATTATAGTGTGTATGTAACAATGTTTTGTGTGATTGAATAAGCAACTATAAACTGTAGTTTTAATGCTTCATTTTCTCGTATATTAATTAATCTGGGCCAAAACATTTCAACCGTTTTATATTCTAACGTCCAAGGTTAGCTACAGGTTACTCCTTCAAGGGCGTTATTTCACTGTTTTATTATTAATTCGCTCTTTATTTGTATCCCGTTGCCTCTCATTTCCAGGCGTTTCCCGGAGAGGCCGTGCTGCCAGGCAGAACAACAGCTCGTTGAGAAGTGTTACGCGAGTAACCCAACACGGACCCTCCTTTGCGCCGACCTCGTAGCCAGTTATGAACGATGTGTGCGCCAGTATAAATTGGTCAGTTGTAGTTGCATACTTGACAGATTACTAATTTGAGTAATGCATAGTATCGAATGGGATGCTTTGAGAAGAGTTTATTAGATTTGACTTCATTTTAAGGCTTGGAAATTATAACAACTAAAATCAATTAAGATTTATTGAACAGGGCAATTAAAAAATTAGTTTGATTTAAATTGCAAATGTAACAGAGTCTGTCAATTACTAGGCAGGGTTAACAAACAAGATTTCAAATGCAACCCATTTTCACTGGAGTTATTCAAAAGTAAATGTTACAATCTTACATTCGTTATCATCATCAATCTTCTTCTCAGAAGGGGCAATGGTTATGGAATCATTTGAAAAAATAAAGAATCGGAATATTACACAATTTGCATGTGTTGTGTGACTTGGTGTTGATGAAATGAAGGTGTATATAAAGATGTTAATGCTGGTCCTGACAATGAAGTTGACAAAGCATTCGATATTTTGGCTTTTTTATGCATCGTCATTCGCTCCTCGGATGTTCGTTTTAATCATATCGATCAACGCTTCTTTCTTTTTGATCAGTGACGAGCAGCTCTCTGGAGTGAGCGTTGGTAGAGCGTTGGTCGAATGTGTGGAAGGTCCCGCAGCTGTGCTAGTCGAGTGTGTAGCAGGCTTAGACCTGTTCAGTTTGGTTGTGATGTTTGGTCTATGTGACGGGATAACTTTGTACCATCAAGCCCTCTATCGGGCTTTCAAGTAGTATGTGATAAACCTTAAAAATTAAGTAAATAATACAATTAAAAAGGTTTACAATATAGCTTGCTAATAAATACCAATTGTGATAAATAAAGTAATCGAGACGATTAAATTTATAAGATGCTGATGTGTTTAAATAGATTTACTTTTTATATAGGTGTGGTATATAAGTATAGCACGTTTCACAACTATTAAAAACTTATTTTAAATATAAGTTATAATTCCTGAACTTCTCAAACAATTATACAGTTTTATGGAATATTCCTCTTCAAAATAATATTTCAATTTTTTATTAACTGTAAAATATAAGTTGAAAACTCTTAAAAATACTTTGCGGTTCTATTTTATAAATTGATTGTTTTAGATCTACTTATAACAAATATTGAAGTTATATAAAGTTACATATAAAAATAACTTTAAAACCTTTGTCTGTTATATTTTTGTATGAATTACAAGTTCCAAATAGTGTCGTAAAATAGCAGACGATTATTAATCGGAATTCCATATTTATCACGTCATCCATTTCAGATAGATTTTTATGAAACAAAACACTAAGTAAAATCGTATCGTGAAATCTTGGATTTCCCTTGTAGTCGTCAATCGTTGATTTGTATTTTATGAAACTCAAATAATCGTAAATCGTATTTGAGGCTGCTGTTTTGTAAATTTGGACTTCCGTTTGGAAAAAAGATTGTCGTTTAATAGCTTCTTGAAATATCCTTAACTGCTTCAACTGCTGGCGTGCTTATGTGCCGTTTTGTGCCATTATAGTTTGTTTTATAGACTTTGCATTGATTGCTGCAATAATTAACATTATTTTTTAAAGTCTCGTTAATAATGTCAACATATTTACCGTCTTTAGTTTTGGCCACAATGATTGACGATACTTTTAGAGATCTTAGCCATTCCCTTTTTTGGAAACCAAAATGATAGATAACGAGGAAGAACATTTTATCTTATAATATTTTTGGTATGGAACGATTGAAAACTACCTGGAGTCGAAACAAGTCATCTGGCTCAATGGCACGATAGCCAACGCTACACCCCATTTTAAAACTGATTTCTTACTATAATTGATTGAATACGTGATTGCTGCTCTGTAGGCCATGTCATATAATCCGATAGGTCCTGTCCTGTGGGCCCTATCATGTAGTCCGATAGGTCCTGTCCTGTCCTGTGGGCCCTGTTATGTAGTCCGATAGGTCTTGTCCTACCCTGTGGGCCCTGTCATGTAGTCCGATAGGTCCTGTCCTACCCTGTGGGCCCTGTCATGTAGTCCGATA